>VZRR01006734.1:167496-177984 GCA_013398015.1 Oreocharis arfaki | reverse complement strand
TCTGCCAAGCCAGTGGATCCCATGGTCATCTTCATGGGCCTTACACAGTAAATACTATCAGAAATTCCCATGTGAGATGTCCCAACTCTCTATCCTATTTCAAGCACCTTCTTCATGACTGAGAATGCTTGCTTTCTAGACAGCTTTCCTTTATGCCAAAATATACTTTCCAACAAAAAGAAAACTAGCACAGTCCCATCCCAGCCCATGTACCTCCCTTTCATTGGTTCTGCTTCCTGTAAAAGAGTTAAAGCTGCAGTCAGCTTCTGAACAGCAGCAGTGGGGCTGGGGGCTGGGCTGGGCAGTGTAAGTGCTACCACAACTACTGAGATTGTATCTGTGATTGTGCCACAGCCTGTCTGTTTATATCTTCAACATCTCAGCAAAATGGCTTGTCACTGGGTCAGGACGTAATTTCTTTGCTATAAATCACCTCCTGCGCCTCCTGCAGGAACAGATGCCAGCCATAAATTCACTCGTGGTGGAACAGAGCTCCTAGATGAGAGGTCATGTTCCCAGGTGTGAATACATAAAAGGTTCACAACTCACAGAAACAACACCAATTGTGGATTGTGGCTTTGCATGGAGGGCAAAGAGGATAAATAGGAAGGTTCAGAGTGCTCCCTTCTTCTCCAGACTCATTTTCTTCAGCTCCTTTAGCCTTACTGTGTTCTGTTAACAGTTGGCCACCTCCCCGTTTGCTGACCGTTCTTCACTTCCTTGTCAAAGTACAGAAACGTTCCTACCTACAGCCCCAGGGCTGTGGAGTTCAGCCCAAGGGACTGGTGCCAAAATGCCTGCTGCAACACAGGAGCTTCAGCGTGGCCAGCCCTCCGGTTCAGTTAACTGAAGTTCTTGGTTGTTTGAGCATCCGTGTACACTGGGAATGTTGGAGAGGTAACACCAGACGTAGGGCAGACCTCAGCTCTACCAATTATGCAGTGGAAGAAACTGCTCATTCTCTGCTGAAGGAGGGTGAGGAAGGGATCCTGGTGCAGACACCTGGCTTTGCCATCCTGAGTGGAATGGACACCGTGCTCTGGGTCATGCCTTCTGCAGATAAGGAGCCCTTGTGCCCTAGGGATGCACTCCAGCGCTTGCATAGAAATTTGTGATCTTCAGCTTTCAAGGTATAAGGAAATAAAAAAAAAACCCAAAACCACTAAAACACAACCCTTCAAACTGGATTTTGGGCAGCAAAATCCACTCATGTCCTTGGTAAAGCAAGTTTGTGAGAAGCATTACCATCAGTGTTGGAAGTTCTCCTGAGTTCTGCTTCTGCATAAATACAGGACTGCGTTAACCTGGGCAGCTTTCACCTGCTGAAGGCTTTTTGGGCACCCAGATGGCTGCAGGGTTTATGTTCACGGTGCACTCACCACCGCTGTCATTTCATGTTCTGTTACCCAGCCATGCCTGGGGAACTGCCTGTGCACTGCTGCTGCTTCAGACTGACAGGCATCAAAGGGTACCTTCTTCTGAGCAGAGCACTTCAAGAGCCCAGGAGGAACTGTGTTATGCCTTCCCAGATTAATATGCAAAAGTAAGCAGCATGAATCAGCCACAGGGCACGGCAGCTCTCCTGTATCGCTTTTACTCTTACCAGCAGCTTGGATTTCATGCTTGGAGCATTGTTCTTTCTCCGTTCCTTGCCCCTCATCTGGTCCTCTCTCATCTAGTTCCCATTCCTTTTCTTCCTATGAGTAATTCTTGGTCTCTGCTCTGTATTCAACAAGTGTTTGAAATGAATGAAGGAGGTGATTAATTATTTAGGATCGTACAAGGGAATCTAACTAGGTGCAGTGGGAAGGAATTAAGCAAGTGAGACATAAAGGCTGAAGATCAGGAAAATATTTCCTTTAAGTGAAATGTAATAGAGGGCAAGCCTGCCTCTGAGGCAGCATGGGAAGTTTCTCCTCCCATGGGATTTAAGATTGCAAAGAGCAGAAAATGGTCTTTAAGAGGAATCCTTCTGGGACAAGGTTAGCCAGCCCAAAAGACTACATTTGTCTATCCCTTCTAGGCACAATGGTGGGACACAGTGTGTGAGAAAGCACTGAAACGAGAACACAAAGAGATTTATTCATGCTGCAAACTTAAAATGCAGTGGGCAACCTCCCTTCAGCGCAAACAACTCCTTTTATAACCTGTTTGAAGAGATTTTTTTACATCTCCTTATTACTCAAGTAATTAATTTGCAACAACAAATGTGAGAGGACACTGCATTAACACAGCAGGTAAATTTGGGACAGAAAAAAAAAGAGCACTAGCCCTTAAAATGAGATTTATTTGTGAAGACTACATCTAAGTTTCTAATGGCACGCTGAGCAAAATCAAGGCTTTCTGCTTTCATTTGCTGGGCTGTCTCCTTTCATTACAGAGTGTCCTAGCACAAACTGATCTGCCACACTCCTGAATCCTTTTATCTCTCACTAACTCTCCTTTTTTTTTTTCTCATTGATCACTTCCTTCTCATGCAAAGACTTGATATGTTTAACCTTCATAATCTTCCTACTTTGCAGTTGTGGGTCTGTAATTACAGGCAGTTTGAGGGTTCAGCCAGCAATAAATCAAGTTGTGCTAATTGAACAAAAACTTGTACAAAAACCTTCTCACTGAAGTGGTCATTTTGCCCTTTTTTGGAAAATTTTACGGCTCAGGAATAGCATGCAAACTTACTGTTTATGTGTGTCAGGATTATTTTCATAGTATCATAGAATCATTGAGGTGAGAAAAGACATCCAAGGACATTGAGTCCAACCTTCAAATGGATACCACCATGCCCACTAAAACATACTGTGAAGGGACACAACTACTTCATTTTTTTACCACTTCCAGGGATGGTGACTCCACCACTTCCCTGAAAAACCTGTTCCAATACTGAGGTGAGGACTTCCTTGTATCCCCAGGCACAGACTGTGGCTTCAAAACTCCAGTGCTCCAAAGAGCTGACAGCAACTTCAGGTTCCCACAACCATAGGCCAAGGAAGCAAGGAAAACAATTTTACATCAATTTTAGAGTACAGAATCCTGATGCTTCAGAGCTGGAAAAGCCCCGAAGAGACCAGGGGGTTGCAGAAGTGACACAGAGGGAAGGTTTCTCACCACTTTTCCTTTGTCTCAGAAAGTAATGGCTGTATATTGATGCCAAACAATATTGTGCATGTTCTTTAGTTTGGCACAGTACCTCCTGCATTGCTCTTTGTCTGATCTCCTGGATAAATCAGTTGACCCCTCTTGCAGATCCTCAGCTGGAATTTCTCTGTGTACCAGCAAGCCAAACAAAGCTTCTGTGAGTCCCAGTGGTTTCAGAATCCTTCCCTCTCATTTAATCTGTTCTTCTAGTAGTCAATGGCCACCAAGTCTGGTCTGTTTTTCCCTGTAGGTTATGAAAGTCTCATTTGGAAATTATTTCAGGAGGCATCCTGTAGAAGCAGAGGGCTTTGCCACACTGACCCTCAAAATTTTATTTATACTTCTGGTGATCCTTTACTTCCAGGCTAAACATTGCAGCAAAGTGACAGGATCCAGTAGAGGATAACCAAGCCAAAGCTCTTCCTGCACACTGCCATTTTTAGAGAAGCAGTTTGAGACTGCCAGGACACATCACCCAGGTTAACTTCACATGCTGCCATCACTAACAAGATCCTCTTTGGCCATTGCACAGTGCAGCACAAGCTGTTCAATACAGAGGGGCTTGTGGCCAACCTGGGCTTGAACAAACAGCTGTAATCTTCAGCAGCTACTTAAGTACCTCAGTGTCCCATGGATGTCTGAACACCATTTTCCTTCACAGAATATCAAGAAATAACAGTGGGAGAAATTCTGTATCCCTGAAAAAACTTACTGGTGGCTGGTGAGTAAATTTCTGGAGAAATTTTTATGTGCCTAGAATTAAAGAGAAGCTTTGGCAGGATCTTGGAAAGCAGAGATTTTGTCCATGTAACATTTCAGTGAGCAAAGTTGTGCCACAGGAAAGAAGAAGGGGAAGGTTAACAGTAAAAAGCAGCAGCTTTCAATTGAATTTTTAAAAAATAGAAGAAAGTAGATTCTGTGAAAATATTTAATGTCATCTTACAGTGAAAAACCTGAACTCAGTCTTTCTTTTTTTTTTTTTAATTGCATTTCTCAATAAGCCTATGTTATTTTTTTAAATGCTTTTCTCCATAGGCTGTTAGTGTTATTAAGTGATGCTGGTTCCTGAGCCTCTATTTTCAAGACCCCACCATGAATGCTTTGAAGCAAAGATGTGCCAAGGCTTGCATTTGACTCTGTAGTGCTCAAAGACTTCAAGTTCTCATTATCACTATGGCAACTATTAATCATTCATTTGTTGTAACATAATAAATACATGCCCTCAACTAGAAGACATGTTACAAATCACTGGAGTACCCTCAGAGCTACTCTGTGTAGCTCTAGGTCACCCAAAGGAAGGCACAAGTACAGCTCTGAGTATGTCAAAATGTTGCATCAGACCTTGTGGTTTGGGTCATCAGAAGAGCAACGTAATCAAGTAGCCAGTGTGGGATTTGTGTGATTTCTCAAAACAGGAAATGCTCATGATGTAAGGTGTTTGCTCTAAAATGTGGAAGCTCACAGGTCTGATAGTCACACACGTCTCTGCCATGCCCTGGGAGATGGCAAGGTGACCCAGCACACCACCTCAGAGGAGCTGGATCTGTCACACCGGAACAAAATCTGAGGTCTTGGAGACAACACGGGCACATCTGCAAGGATCTCCATTCTCCAAAGCAAGGCAAATAAGATTTTTCTTGGGCACAAACTGACACTGACAGGGCTACACCCTGTCACACCTGGAGGTACCGTGGAGGTACCTCTGCTGTGCGACGCAGCATGAACACGTTCCCTGTGAGGTCACAAACCAAGAGCCAGCACAAGGCGTCCTCTGCTCTCCTCTCTCCTTTCCTAGCCCCAGCTGGCTCTTCCTAGTCACCAGTACCAATACCAAAAAAAGCTTGAGGACAACATCTGTAAAGGCATTTGAGCGGCCACATTAACGAAAATTAAAAGTAGCTCTCTTGGCCACACTACTACGCCAGTGCCCACAGCAAAGCCCACCCATTTCCCTTCCCCTTGCCAGGAGCAGCTAAAGCAGACTGCTCCATACCCCGACTGCCTGGGCACAGCAGCCAGTGTGAACATTGGTCAGCAACTTGGCTCAGGTTTCCTGTGGGATGCCTCATGGCCCTCAAACATTAGTGGGGCAAGGGCCCCCCATTCCTATTTCAGGCTGTTCCTATTCTCTCTTTACAACATGATGCTGAGGTGGAGGTCAGAGCCCCAAACCAAGGGATGAGAAGATGCCTGAGGGTGCAAAGCCTGGTAGGAACATGTGGGAGAACTGGTCCAGCACTATTTTCAGAACCTACACTGGGTCACCATAGAAGCTATGTCCAAAAGCCAAATGACTCTGCTAAATTACCCTGGCAGCAGCCCCTGCAGCCAGTATGGTCGTAGTGACTGTCACCATAGCAGACCAAGAAGTGTCACTGGCAGATGGAGACTCCCAATTGCCTGGAAAAACCTTAGCCCTCATCCTGACAGTCCACAGTAAAGAGTAAAAGCCCCCACACAGCATCACTTAGTCTTTGGATTCTTTTGAAACAATTAATGATTTTTTTTCCTGGATCAGTGTGAACTTTATGCAGTGAGAACAGGCCTAAGGCCACCATTTATACAGGTCACTGGCACTGACAGCTGGCACCAGCTTCAAAAGGCTCTGCAGTATCAGTAGCAATGGTATCCCAGAGTACCTCCTTTGCTCATAAACAGGTCAGGGGAATTGATTATTCACTTTTATTTGGTACTTGTGAGATCACATCTGGAGCCCTGGGGACAGTTTTGGTCGACCAAGAAAGTGGTCAGCCTGTTGGAGTGAGCCCAGTTTGGTTATCGTCCAAGATGCTGAGGGAGCCGGAGCACATGATGTGCGTGGTGATACTGGGACAGAGAGTTTGTTCATCCTGGAGGAGAGACAGCTTCAGGGGGAGCGGGGGAGGGTGGGATCTTACAGCTTTGTTCAACAGCCTAGAGCAGATAGAGGCAGATGCTCCTCAGGAGCTTACAACAAAAGGACAAAAAGCTACATGGACAGAACAGGCATGAGCATTTGCAGGAAGGGCAGTTCCAATTAGATATAAGGAAGGAAAAGTTCACCGTGGAATGAGTTAAGCTCTGGAACAGGAGTCATAAGAGGAGGTGAGATCCCTGTCCTTGGAGACATTCAAAATTCAAGTAGGCATGGCCCTGAAGCAACCTGAGCTAACAGGGAAGTTGGCCCAGCCTTGAGCAGCAGGTTGAACTAGGACCTCACAAGGTCCTTTCCAGTCAGAATTGCACTGTGGTGCTGTGATCTTTTATTTAGGTGATTCCTACCTCGCTAATCCCCAGCAGCACATCACTGCAAACAGCAGCACATCACTGCAGAATACGTGCTACTTAATCCACCACTCTTTGATCTTTAGGACTGGAGTCAGTGAGGGGATCACTAGATGAATCCAGCTCTGGAGAGATCTTGTCTCCAGAGATTTATGACAGCTAACTACATTCCTCTCGCAGTCTACACAGTATTTCATTTTCTTTTATCCTTCCCCCCGCAAATCCCTGTGCCCAGTGTAGGAATTCTCCTCTGTGTTGTATAGAATCTGAAATAAAGATTTCAAAGGTGTGTTAGTGCCACCAGGAAGCTCTTTAGAATTAGCTGGTTGCTGTACATCTTATATTCAGATTAATCAGGGAAATAATCACATACAGTGTTCATAAATAGATGGATCCTCTGCTCCTAACAGAAGCTATACTTGCAAAGAAAAAAAAAAAATCAAAGGGTGGTTTGCATGGGAGAACAGCAGGCTTAGCGGGTGGAGAAGGAAAATCTTCTCATGGTATTTCTATTCAAGTCCAGCCTCAGCATAAGGTGATCACGTTCCATATTTAAAAATGAAAAACTTCCATTTTTCTGTAGGAAGCTTTATCACAAGGATTATCTACAAAGGCTACGCAGAAAGGTGTCACAGCAAGGAATAATGTGCCAGACTGGATAGGAGCAGCAGTCAAGGGGCTCCATGATGCCTGGCACAGCCGAGATCCTGAGATAAGAGCCTCTTTATTCCATAAATGTTTTTCCATAACGCTCATAGCTGAACTACCAGAGCACTTTCAAGTCATGCACCAGGCAATATGACTAACATCTGTCATGTTTTTCCTTTCATCCTGTCCCCAAGGGCAGAAGCTTGTGCAGTCGTGGGGAGGGAAGGTTAATTCATACGTACACTGGTACGCACGCATGTGACCCACGCACACGCACATGCTGACAAAATCTTCCTTTAATTTGCTTTTTGTCAGTAAGGCAAAGAGCTAGAAGATGTACCTTCCACTAGAAGATGTACTTTCCACAACCATCAGGGTGGAGATTCGCCACACATTTAAAAGCAGAGATGCAGTTCTTTGAAGTTCTGAAATCCCAAGGTAGCACACCCAAAATTGCATCCTACAAGTAAAAGACAAACATTATCTTAAACACAAATAATCATCCCTCCTCCAGAAGTTCCAGCCCAGAATAACCTTCTCTGTTCTCAATACAAAAAAAACAAACAAGTTTTGGCTGCAAAAAGCAATGTGAGACGTGGCAAGGCAAGAGATGTAACGGTGTTCTATTCCAAAGCAAACACTCAATGCTTTTATTACAGTGGGAAAAAAAAGGGATACAGAGCATACATGATGTAAACACCTTTAATGCAATTCTAATTTTATTGTTGCTTCAAGATCACAGATTGTTATGGCAACTAAAGAGGGAAGGGGGGGAACCTGATCGCAGCATTAATTTGATATCAGATTCATTTGTTCCACATATGTGCTTCAGTGCATGCATAATAAACAATCCTGGTTAAAGAAAAATAGTATTGTCGCTGTAATAATGGAATAATGTAGTATCCACTTAACCCCCAAGTCTGGTTAAAAATTTTTTTTAAAAATAAATTTAAAATCCATTATGAGTATATTACTGTTCCAGCTGCAATCCAGCACATTATAATCAATGACACTTGTAGATCAGGAAGGCAAATTTTCAGAAATACAGTCTATTAAAGCACTGAAAACTGCTAAAATCACAATTAAAACAGTGTCCTGATGTCACAGCTGTAAACTCCAGGCAGGAGACTCAGCAGCAGCAGTAGATCCCACCCCACTCCCTCAAATGGGATGTGGGCACTGCAGCCCCAAACGCTGGGATGGATTCTGCAATGCTGACATGCCTCCTCCCAAGGAAGGACTAGGCAGCTCCTGGCCACAGCCCTGCCTGGATGAGGAGGGGGCATCCCACATGCTTTGTGAACCTGAGCCATGGTGGTTGAGCTGGGATTTGGTTTCTAAGATCAAACTGAGTGTGAGAGAACTCACTGCAGATCAGCAGCTCCCCAGTGCTGTTGGAGCACTTACCAGGGATGCCATAGACCAGCTCAAAACCCTACACTGGCCATTAAAGCCAGGAACCCGAGCACACAAAGCTCCATCAGGCCTTGAAGCAACCTGGTCTAGTTGCAGTGTCCCTGCCCATGGCAAGTGGGTTAGAACTTGGTGGTCTTTAAAGTCCCCTCCAACTCAAACCATTCTGTGATTCTATGATCCTTCCTGAGAGTGAAAACAAACTGCAAAACCCTAAAATTTTCCACTAACCAGAGTGCCCATTCTGCCCAGAAGATCAATAAGTGTAAAGTGGAAAAAAGATTGAAGCTACTTAAATGAGGATTCTTAAGGGAACCATATCCATCTCTGATAAAGGGAAAAAAAATAGGTTGCATCAGAGAAATGGAAGATACAAGCTATTGCCCTCCAAGGAATGTGATGTCTGCAGTTTACCCAAACATAATTCTGAAGGCTTTGGGGCATGAAGTGTGGCTTCACTTTGAAAGGGACCCATTATTAATAGTGTCATGGGTTTCTGGGATTACAGTGTCTCAGAGGTTTATTGTATGTTCATTTACTCTGTTTACTAGCAAAATGTTTCTCCTCCAGATTCTCATCTTCCAGGGCTGTAAATGCAGCTTAGGATCTGAAAGTCAAGATGAGCTCTTCCAGGGTCATCCATCAAGAGTAATAAAGTGTCTCCTGGAGGTTACACATGGGTAAGCAAGAGCACAGCCTGACAGTGGTGGGATTACACCGTGTGTACTACAATTAGAAATTAATGAGCACTCCTTTCAGATAATGCAGAGGAGAGAAAAGGCTCCCATTCCTGAGTTCTGTTAGCACACGGCGGCTGAGGGCAGGGAAAACAGCATGTGCATCCCCAGACACACGAAGCACCCAGGCTCACTGAGATGGGAACTTGCCTGTTCTGTGCCCCCATTTTCAGAGGAGAGGTAGATTTTACTCGTAACTCCTTTATTTCAAGAGGTGAAAGTAGTAAGGCACAATGTGGCCTAAGGGTCAGAAAGATGAACACCCTGCTAATGCAGAGTGAATTAAAACATGAAAAATGGTTTCATACAATTGGCTAATAAATGGTGAAATGAGAAATTAGTTTGTTCTGTTCCCAGAATAGAGCCTCATTCAAATGTGAGCCTGCAGTGCAGCTTTCAGAAGCATCCTCCCGTGCCTGGGAGCCAGGTAAAACTGTTTTAGTCCAGCTGTTCAAAATCTATCTGTATTATTCTTTCAGTGGACTCCCAGACTCAGCAATATTTGCATTTACAAATCATAAATGACAAACCCAGTTCAACAGAAGCAGTGTTACATAGCTACCAGCCTCTAGTTCAGTGTGATTTAATTATTCCTAGCATCACTGCTTCATCGTTTCTTAAGCTATTTTCTGGGTATTCATATATGACAAAGAAAAGCAATGTCTTAAACTAACCACGTGTTGTGGTCGCCCTCATTGGCACTTAGTGCATATGATGCAGCAGTAAATTCTTAATTAGCCAGAGCTCCAGATAGATCTTTTTATCTCCTCTACTGACTTGTCATCAGCCACTCCAAAGCAAGGAGACAAAGACTTTCAAAGTTTTTAGTGATCAGGGCTGACTGACCTGCAGCCTTTGAAAAGGCTTTAGTCTCTACAGGACAGACCACCTCCACCAAGCTGATGGCACAAAACCTGTGCTCAGGCTTACACCCTGCCACACACGTGATCTTCTTAGTTCTTCTGACCTGCCAGCATAATCTTTAATAACTGACACATCATGCAGAGTTGTAGGAATTCATTTGCGTGGTTGAACCAGCCATGACAGGAAGTGGAAACCTGACAAAATTTCAAGCAGGAAACAGGGTGGAAACAATAGGCTTCCTACAGAGGAGACCAAATTAGATAAGACAATGATCTTTTTGAGGATTGCAGGCCAGGAGTTGCCTTTACTTTTCATAAATAAACATGAAATCGGTGTGCTTATCCAGGTACTTGGATAATGTATTTTTCTTTTTTTTTTTTTTTTTCTCTCCCAACCATTATTCAGGGCCTGCACGGACAGGTTTGTT
>VZRR01006734.1:68643-167475 GCA_013398015.1 Oreocharis arfaki | reverse complement strand
TTTTTCTTTTTTTTTTTTTTTTCGCTCACAGACCATCATCCAGGGCTAGCAAGGACAGGTTGTTTGTGCAGGAGTTGAAATATTTGTCCTTCATAGTTCATTTCTCATTTGACATTCTTTATTCCTGATTGTTCTGCTTTAAAAGATAGAACCATCCAGCCATGGAGAAGCAATAATCCCCAGCAACAGAGGAAGCTGATGACACAGCACAAATGGTGCACTTTGTGTTTGGTGCCTGGCACTCAGCAACACCACGGGAGCTGAATCCAAGGGGGGGTTTTGCACAAGCCCATTTAGCAGATTCTTCCAGATAACAAACATGTTTAAACGAGGCTCACCCAGAAGCAAGGGACAAGGAAAAAAAAAAAAAAGAAAGAAACAAAAAAGGCCACCACAAAACACAAACATTGCCCAACTTCTCCCATTGGGATTTTGGCCATGGGGTCTTGAAAGGGGAGCCTCCAGATATATCCTCAGTTTTCTTCTGGAAAAAGACCCTTCAGATCAGGAGTTCCAGTGCTGCCCACAGCCTCCTGATTTCTTAGGAAGAATCTGAAAATAACTCCTGTATTAAAAAAAAAGTCAATGTCCTGGTCAAGCAGATAAATAACAGGCATGACATGTCCCTCTCCCAGGGGCCTTGCAGCATAAAGGGTCTCTTTATGGGTGTTATAAAGGGTATAGTTTCTGTAGTGCTGTTTCCCAGTCTCCTATGGATGATCTGTTTTCCTGTCTGGAAAATCTGATCTGTTGCTGTCCTGGAACTACAAACCACATCCTGAAGGAGAAGTAAGACCAAGAAAGGATTCTTAGGCAATTTAAGCAAACTCAGATTTCCACCCCATCTTGTCTTCAATACGGAAGTGAAACTTCTTAAAGGTCTTTTCCAGACAAAAACTGATCATCAGAATGGATCTTCCAAGTCTTGTCACCGTGGCATTTTACAGTATTCCTGCCCAGAGCTGAAATGTGAATTCAGATGTGATTTTTGAACTTGGATTTGGTCGCTTTTGACTAGAATGGCATTTTTGATGTCTTCTTGATGGTATATTTTAGATGACATTGGCTTGAGCTGAGAGAGCAATCAGGCAAATGCAGTGAGCCCTCAGAGGCTGAATCTGCTCTTCTTTTCTATCCATAAGGTCTCAGTTACAAGCAGTATAAAATAATTATAACTTTCAATTCTGAAGTTGATTTTTACAGTGATTTTGAGTTTTTCTTGTTGAAGTTCGTAATGTTTAGATCATTTTGTTCTTTCAAGCACTTTCCTGCTTATGATCTCTCAGCAGCTTACAGTGATTAATGGAAGCTCCAGCACAGTCTCATGTGACAGAGGAGACACTGAATCACAGCACTTTCTTCTTCAAGAAATTAAAATTGCACTCTCTAAGCCACTAGAATAAAGCAACTGGTGATGAACGTTGACTTTAACGGCTACTGGGGATCTCTCACCCCCTTACTAAAATCCAGCTGCTTGTCAGATGAGAACACATCTGCCACCCAGCCATCTGCAGCCACAGAGAAAAGCAGCTTGGAGATGGCTGTGTCAGGGTCACAATGCAACAGAAATAGAAGCTGACATTCAACAGAAGCAGCTTCACTAACCTGAAAATTATTTTTACATGAAATTTTAAAATAAAAAGTAGATGCTTTGAAAGGACTGACCTCTTTCAGTTAGGAACAGTTCAAAGCAAAATGGTTTCCCCAAGTTCAGACTAAATATTGGGAAATGTAATCTGTTTTTAGATTCAATCCATTTCTGAAAATACTCTTGGACTTGCAGTATTTTCAGTGCAGTGGAAATGATGCTTATAACACCAACAGCGGAGAGATGAGCCCCAAGACACTCTGCAGATGGATGGGAGAAGTTATCCCATGTCCCAAAGAACCTGGAGCCCAAAGAGATGAGTCAGGCAAAGAATGGGAACAAATGGCAAAAACCAACCAGCTAGTCCAGGTCTCACAAATCCCACTCTGGTGTGTCTCTTATGGAATCCCACTTTCTGATGTTTTTTCCTTGCTTTCAATTGCAAACGACTCTCGCCTGGTACCTTGCATGGCCAGGCATGAAGGTGGAACTTTAATTCCTGATGCTTCATTCTTTTCTATGATTATAATTGGCTCAGGCTTAGAATGAAAATAGAATCACAGAATGGTTTGGGCTGGAAGGGACCTTAAAGATCATCCAGCTCCAACCCCCTGCCATGAGCAGAGACACCTTCCACTAGACCAGGTTGCTCAAAGCCTCATCCAACCTGACTTTGAACACTTCCAGGGATGAGCAAATGATTTGTATTCAATGTGTTACATTAAATTCATTCCTTCACCTAAAAGGTAGCTCAGGTGAGTTTCCCGGCAAATGCAGCCTATTTTCTTTAGAGAAGTAAAAGCCATTGTGCAAATCTGGGAGCTGGAGGACTTGTTTCTCCCTCAGCCTTGCAGATAGAGCTGACTCCACTGAGTGCATGGCTCTGTGGGCTGCCCTGGTATCATCCCATTCATGCCCTGACAAAACAAAGCCCCATGGCCATGGTTAATGTGGCACAGATTAAAGACATCTTTTGCTAGGCAGCTTTCAGCCAGCACAGCACAGCTCCTGCTGCCTGAAAGCAGTTGGGCAAAAACACCTTAAGTGACCCAGGCAATACCCAACCACCCCATGCACTCATTGCCCAGGGAAGAGACCTCTTATCTGCGAGAAAGTGCACAGCAGGATCAGTTTAAATATGTTAAGTTCCCTCTCAACATAACCAAACATCACAGCTTGAGCCCTTTGGCCAGGATTTCCTGGCTCTTTGAACATCCTGCTCTGGGCTCACAATGAGGTGAGCCAACCCTGAGCCTCTGTGTGTTGCACAAGGGAACCCTCTGGAGAAACAGCACATCACTCTTCAGTGATAAAAGCCTCTCCTGCCCTTTGTCTAGCCGTTAATAGACATGCAAAAATTACCTGCTCTGCATAACCAACAAGCAATAGTTGTTTGGAGGACAGGTCCTCCTCTGGGAACACGAGACCCCAAGATGCTGCTGGTGGCTGTGGGCTGCCCAGGGTGGCCCCCATCACTGGGAAGGGATGCTCTGCCCTGTCCAGGCTCTCTGCCACGTCACCCAGCAAGGAAGCTCTCAGCTGTTGAGTACATGAGTGGGAGATGTGCTGGGAGGCATCGATTTTTGAAGCCTCATGTACAGAATCTCCTGCAAACGGGAACTAGTCAGAGGTGGAAGAGACTCCTCAACACAAGCAAAAATAACATTCCCATCTCCCTCTCCATCTGAGCCCAAGAAGGTCTGCAGGCACGTTGGGGCACCCAGCCTGGCATGGGACTCAGCCCCACAGTGGTGCAAGGGCTGTGGTGAGCAAGACAGAAGGCACAGGGTGTTGGGCTCCCTGTGATCCCAAAGTGGGGGATTCATACCTGGAAAAAATGCAAGTGATTGTTAGAAGAGGTTTTCCATCATTTGCAGTAGAGTTCCCCTCGTTGTGATGTTGCCCATTTCCTTTGTCCTGGAAGAGAGGTGGGCTTGGCCCCCAGTTCAGCAAGACTGGGAGGGGGAAGAGGGGAGCTTAGTTAAAGTCTAAGGATTTTAGTTGTCAGGCTTTTATATCAAGTTGGCCTTGAGGTACAACGATTGGCTCTTAAGGACCTCAGAGGAGAGGCCATCCCGACTGATGGACCCAGGAGATGTTGGTTTGTCCTTGTAGCTGTATCAGAGTGAAAACAAAATGCCAAGATGAGCAGTTGGGATGGGTTTCAGCACAAACCAGACTCCTGTGCCTGTGGGGGACCAGGGTGGCCTTCAGTGCTTGCCCACCCATCCTCAGCCATAACGTAAGGATGGGACATGATTTGCCAGTAAAGACATAAAATATGGTTGTCTGGTGAAAGCTGAGTCAGGATTTGGCAATTCAGGGCTAACCAGAGCTAGTGAAACATCTCAGGAGAAAAGCAGCAGATGCGGTGGGGGCTGAAAACAAATGTGATGACAAGCTGGAGGGTGGGAACTGATGAAGAAGGTGATCTGAAGAACAGACAACCAACCAGTCAATCTAAAGACAAGAATCCACTGGGTAAAATAAAGGCAGGAGCTATGGAGCAGTGGAGGCAGCAGGGCAGCCAGTGTGAGACAGTAGCTGACAGGTAGGGCAGGCGGTCAGAGTCCAGCCGGTCAGAG
This sequence comes from Oreocharis arfaki, assembly GCA_013398015.1. Lineage (NCBI taxonomy): Eukaryota > Metazoa > Chordata > Aves > Passeriformes > Paramythiidae > Oreocharis > Oreocharis arfaki. Next base: position 163,302 of record VZRR01006734.1, on the reverse strand, counting down.
GGAGGCAACTCCAGAGCACCAGTCTGTCATTCCCCTGGTATTTATTCCCCTCCACTTTTCCTTTGATTAAATAATTGCCTTTTCATCCAAAACCCCCTTTTGTCTCTGCTACTGGCAGCCGCACCGTTTATTATCTAACCCAGCCCTCCCTAAAGTCATCCTTCCCATCACTATCCACTCACAGCCTCTCCAGCTTTCCCTGCATTCAAATGTTCATGTCCCATCTCATCCAAAGCCAGCCCAGTGCTCCTGAAACTCAACATGCTCTCATGTTTTCCACTGCTGTGCAACCAGGACACCACTCATCACATCACCAACAAGCTGTGCAAATGTGCTCCTGAATAAGGGACACATTCCTGCAGCTCTCATGTGGTCAGAGAGTCTCAGACTTTGGGAAAAACCAACATGCCCAACCCTCACAGCTCACCTTGGGTCCAGGGCAATGTGGGTACAGCACCAGAACTCCCTTATCCCTATCCTTAGCCTTACAACAGAAAACTGCTGGCAAAAAAACCCCAAAACAAAACCTAAGAGCAATTACCTGTGGTATTTGGGATAACGTACCCCCTGACAGTTGAAAAATATCACAACCAACTCTCTGTACATCTGTGACAGAAGAGCTGGCACCTGCTTCAGGCCACAACCAACCTTTGCTGAACTCAGGCTGGCCCCACAGAAACCAACCCACTCCAGCCCCAGATTCCTGCCCACACACCCTCACACCTACCACAAGACCATGGGCTTGGAGAAGGGAACAGTTTGCACCCCGAAAAGGACAAACAAGAAATCACAGCTTTGAGTAGAATCCAGTAAAGAATTTGGAATTGGAAGAAGGAGGAAAAAAAACAAAAAAGAAGAGAGTGCCCCCAAAGCTCACAAGTGTTTAATGTTTCCTTCTCTGAGATTTACTCATTTTCAGCTGTCATACAAAATTTGAAGACTCCAAATAGAAGCAATACCATCAGAATGATAAGAAAGCTCCCATGTGATCTCAAACTACTTTTGGGCAGGGACCGAACTAATTAGGAAAGCTTGTTTGTTCTTGTCCAGGACAGTCCCAGAAAGAATATCATTTAGGATTGTTGCTTGCTTTGGCCCCATTAATGAAAACAGGATCACTTTCAGTGTGCTTCACAACCAGTTTGTAAGTTTCTTGGAAAACAAGGAGGAAAAGATATGCAAAACATTTCCTTCTGCCACAGCTGGCTCTTTGGGAGAGTAACCAAGGCAAAGGCAGGACAGAGAAAGAAAACTTTAAACAAACTGAAATTTTAAAAAGTATTCAAAATCCCTGTTGGGGTTGCTCTCAATGAAAGACATCGTGGCTCCTTTTCCAAAGTGTGTTCTTGAAAATGCTCTAAACCCAGGTTTTCAATCACTGGAGATTACTTATTTTCCATGTACTATTTCCAAAATTCAAAAATATGGAGAAGGAAACCACCCAGTTCAGCCATTTCAGGAAGTTTGGGGTTGTTTTTGGTTTTTTTTCTTTGGCACAGAACTCCATGTTTGGGACATTTGCCACGAGACTCTGTGTTTGGAACATTTAGCTTGCAGCTCCTGGCAGCTCTGGGAGCCACAAGGTGCTGCTCAGAACAAGACATTCCCATTTCTCAGCTGTGTGAAGATGCAACACCATGAGCCCCTTCTGTTACTGTGCTCCAGCATCTGCAGAAGGAGAGAGGGGAAAAACTGATTTTGTATAGTGATGCACCGGCTCAGCACAAAGGAGGAGCCAGGACACACATCAGGACCAGGGATGAAATAATCTTTCAGCTGATGGTTTTCATTGGATAAGGAATATTTTTAATTCTCAGCAACTGAAAAGTACAAATTTTTTAATCCAAAGGCGTAAAAAACTCAGCCTTTCTCCTTTTCCTAACTGAAATTTTTCTGGAAAGGAATACAGAAATTCCAGTGAATGTGTTGAAAGTGTTCTATGTGACTTTTTGGTTTTTTAATTGTGGGGGGAGGTGTTGAAATGGAAGTTTAAAAAAATAAACTTACCACCTGTCTTTTCAGCTTGTGGGTGTCAAGCTTACAAAAAATTACTAACAGCAATGTCAAAATCATAGCCAGATTTAGAGCAAATATCACTTTTCATATGAACCAACCACATTATTATACAACTTTTAAAAATGACAGATGATAGTTATTGAAAGTAAATGATAATGAGTGTTCAGATGGAAGTGTTAGGAAATGCATAGGCAAGCACACAACTTAAGCTTGCAATTTGTATGTGTTGAATGGAGGCTGTAAATGATATACTTTAAGTGAAATGAGAGTGAAATGTTCCCTAGAAGAGCTGAGCCCTAGGAGTCAAATTAGCCTTTTACATGCTGAGTTCCTAAATAGATGTCAAATTTCATGTGTATGCACATATTATAGATAATTATAAAAAAAAATTTATTTCAATAAACATTTTATTTCATTAAGTAATATAAAATAATATAAATATATCAGTGTGTGTACATAAATATCTGCATACACACCTACCTGTGGATTTATTTTTTAACATATTTATGGGTGAACATGCACACAAACATCTCTATATGCGGTGGTGGAGGCATGCATCTTGGGCACATTTGATTGATCCTATTTTGACATAATGGATTTGCAAAACAGAGTGGCAAAGACCTATAAAAATGAACTCTGCTGCAAGGACAAATTAGGATGTTGTGAGAGCCCTGCAGAGGATATCAAGCATCCAGACATTTCAGCCTACAATGTCCTGCTACAAAGAGATTGCTCCAATTGCCTGCAGTCATATTTTTTTAAGATGAGAAACTAATTAGCAGCATTATCAGCATAACTTTATCAAAAATTCTGTATTTTTCCCAAGTTGGAGAATGAAGTGCACAGGGAAAACGTTGACTTTAACAACATAATAAGAGGGCCTCAGTGGGTTCTCAGTATAATAATAATATCAATAACAAAAGCAACAATAACAGATAAGATAGGTTTTATCTTTTTCCATAGCGGTTGGTGGCACATCTCAGGTACCTGTATCAGTCTTTCCTCCTCTGGCCAGAAATAAAAAGAACTTATTTCAATCAGACCCAAATTTACTGAAAATATTTGAAATCTACCTCAGGGTGCGTTATAGAGGGATGCAAGGACAGAGAGGACCAGTCTTGGTGGAGTCAAGAGAAGAGGTGAGAAGAGGTTCCTGGAGCAAACTACCCTCCGAGCTGCATGTTGGGGGGAACAAGAGGGGGAATGAACCTACACAAATGAACCTGCTCCCGTGGGCACAGCACAGATGGCCGGGGGCAACCTGAAAATCAAACCATTGGTGTAGATGCATTTTCAGGCTGAAAAACCCCAAAAACAAACCAACAAAAAAGAGGTGTCTTCTCCTGTTTTCAGCTGGGCTAGAGTTAATTTTCTTCCTCATAGCTGGTACAGTGCTGTGTTTGGGATTTAGGATGAGAACAATGTTGGTAAGACGCTGATGCTCCAGTTGCTGCTAAGTAGAGTTTACTCTAAGTCAGGGACTTTTCAGTTTCCCAGGCTCTGCCAGTGAGGAGGTGCACAGCCAGGACAGCTGGCCCAGGCTGGCCAAAGAGATATTCCATACCATAGGACACCATGCTCAGTACATAAACTGGGGGAGAGTTGGCCAGGGGGGTCCAGCTGCTGTTTGGGGACAGGCTTGGATATCAGCCAGCAAGTGGTGAGCAATTGTGTTTTGCATCACTTTTTTTATATTTTATTCCTCTCTCTCTCTCCTCTTCATTACTGTTATTACCATTGTCATTATAAATGGTCTTATTATTGTGTTTTACTTTGTTTCAATTATTAAACTCTTTTTACACAATCCATGAGTTTTACTTTTTTTTCCAATTTTCCTCCCTGTTGGGGCAGGGGGTGGGAATGAATGAGCAGCTGTGAGGTACTTAGCTGGGGTTAAACCCCAAGAAGCTGGGGATAAACCATGACATCCTGTCTTTTCACCATGATAAAGATGGAACAACTCCATGATCTATCCATCAACAACCCTTCACTCTAAACCAGGGTCATCAGAGATGTCTAAAGTCCAGGGACGAGTAAACTTTCACAGCCAACCAGAGATTTCTAAAACACATCAACATTCAGCCCAGAGAAGTGCAAGCAGTGATTACTTACTCAGAAGAGCAGTTTGTTTTGTGTAGCTCGTATTTGCTGCTTGGTGTCATCAACTGTCATGATTTTCCCAAGAAACTCACAGTAAATGGTGCTTTTCCTGCTGGCCAACATTCCTGGAATGGTATTTGTACTTCATGTGTCATCAAAAGCTTGCAAATTTCAGTTCTGCATGTGCCTCTACCTAAAAAGAAGGCAAACGCAGTTTTTGTTTTCTTTTTAACATTCCTTTTCAAGCCATTGTTTGGATTCACAGGAGTGAAAAATTATGCCAGACCTGGTGTCACTGAGCACCCGGTAACACAGGTTTCCACTGTGGGCTTTAAGGTTTTACATGAGAAACCCACTCCCAAACTGTGCACACCATGAGCAGCAGAAGTCAACACAATCACTGCTGAAGGGCCAAATTATCCCTGCTGGCACCTTGTGCAGATGATCAAACCTGAGGCTCCAGCAACCGGACTTGGGAAATGTCACAGAAGCCTGAAGAATAATAAAAACATGGAAATATCTCCTGAGGGAATGCATGTCACTCAACACTCCTGTCAAGGAAATTGCAGAAAAATTTCAACTGACAAACACACACACCCCAGGAGCAGCACGACCCTGGGTGACAAACCCATCACACTGGGGAGCAGTGATTGCTGCACCCCTTCAAACTGTGGCCTCACCGCTCTGGGGCAGAGCATTCATAGGAGACAAACAACCCCCAGGCTGTGCAAACTGCCACACTTCCTCCAAAAATACCTTTCCTCAAATCCCCAAATCAGAAATAGCCCTCACATGAAAGGAACACCCCTCTCTTGCCCTTCACCTCCCACCCAGCTACCACCAGGAGAGAAGAACTGGAGGGAGGAACCAAAGCTTCACAAGGAACTTTCCCATCCAGAGAGCAGAAGGCAGCAACATTTACTGGACAGTGCTCTGGACTTCTGGGTGTTGTGTCACCTCTGAATGGAGTGAAATCAGCCAGAGGGAGTGTGTGTTGCCAAAAGTAATCACTGAGGTGAGGTCACTGCTCACACAGAAGCCCTTTCTCACTTTGGGATTGACCAGCTAAACTGAGCTCTCAGTCAGCACTGCCCGCAGGCGTGCCCAGGGATGGTGCACGGACTTGAGCAAAGCACATGCGTTTCTTCAACAGCTTCCATAGTTTTGACTTGTTCTTCTGTCCAGAAACTGAGTCTGGAAACACACCTAGTTGCACATTAAGGCAGAGGGAGAGCAGGGTTGTAAAAATCACTGGAATTCTACATAGCATCAATGTTGTACCTAAAATATTTTCAGTGCAGATTTAATCAAAGAATCCCCCAAGCCCCATCCATTTGGAGTGTTTCACTTGAAAAACAGATGACGTGGTGTGTCAATGTCAGACCTCAGCTCTGAGGCACCAGATTTAAATAACACTGTGGGATTTTGGTGCCTGGGCTCCCAACAGAGCAAGTCAGCTCCACTGAAAGTTGAGCTTGGGGCATGGGGGTGGCAGGTATGACATGAGACCTAAGCAAGACATCTTCTTTTCTGGACTGACACCTGCATTTGATCAAACAAATGAAGCCCTGACTGTCTGGTCTGCCCTGACTGTGCTGCTCTCTAGATCAGCTTCATCTCCACTGAAAATAATGAGAACTAAAGACTTCAGCATATACAGAGAGACCTAATGTAGGTGTCACTTCAGGCTGAAACCCACCCTGAGTTCTGGAACTAAAAGGACAACCCATCCTTTGTTACCCATCTGCTTTGTATGGAGGATTTTAATTTGGTCCATCTGCAAAGATAAGAGAGCAGCCACAGGATGAAGATGGACATCAGCTGGCATGGCCACTGGCCAACAAACTGACAGACATCACAGACAGATGGAAGGAGTTCATGGTGATTACCAAACCAGCTCAGTGACTCCTGGGCCTGCCCAGAGACTGTGGCCAAAGCTGGGACAAACCTGCAGACTTGCTGATCTAGAATATGACTTTTGGTACGAGCGAAGGGTGTCTGTGCTGTGAAGAACGGGTTCTATCAACTGTGCAAGTGGTTCACATGGCCAGCAGGCTTTTTGCTAGAGCAGTGCAGAGCCCGAGGGATTTACACTTCACTCTTATCCCTATACTCACCAGAGCTCTGGTCTAGTGAGCAACAAAGGACCCACCAGTCACCAGCTCAAGGGTTCAAACACAGGCAGCTGCAGGCCCGTCCCACTGGATGCTCGTATGGAGCACTTGTACAAAAGCAGAGATACTGCCATCCCTCCTGGCGAGGCCACCAGCACACTCCATGTATCGTGGTCATCTGTGGATGATGCTTGAGAAAATATCTCTGAAAGAGCAGAGGGACTGAGAGGAGCAGTGTTGCTGAGCTTGAAGGGACAGCAGCAAGGGCTCTGCTGGAACTTCACCCAAAATCTTCATCACTCCCAGGAAGGCTGGACCAGCTGTCAAGAGGTGAGACACAGTTTTTTTAAAAGACAGACAAATTTTCAGAGGCTGTGTTGGGAAAGTTGGAAAGCCCAAAGAACAAGAACTACCAAGAGGCAATGGCCTTCTGGCACATGAAAGGCATGCTGCAAAAGGGCAAGGGACAGTCTGTTCTCCAGGTCCAGGGCACATAGGACAATTAATAGGATTAAGTTAAGAAGAGGGAGATCCAGTTTAAATATGAGGAAAAATCTTTCCAGTGGCTGGGATAACAGAGAACTGGAATAAATCTTTCTGACATTGAGAGGTTTATGGCCCTATAACTTTTGGGATTTAGAATAACATAGTCTATTTACACTACTTACAGTATCATTATATTTACATGGGTTTATTTATTCTAATAGTGACTCAGCAGCAAGCTGCCTGGTTCTTTTTGAAGCTGTGCAATATTAATACTTATTTCTCAAAGTATAGTGCATAAAAATGATGCCTAAGTTTGGAAAAAAGTTTTTGCATGTCCCAAGTGGACAACATTCTGCAAAATTCAGCAAAAAATTTGCAACTGCTTCTGCATTCCCTGTTCCAGCCCATCGTAGGTATGAGTTATGGTAGCTCTGGGAATGTGGGATTTTGCAGCAACCTGCTCACCCACTCTGATGTGATTCTTCACCTTGATAAATCTCTTTTCTCTTACACATACATATAGGCACACACATATGCACAGATCTTTAAAGGTCTTTAAAGTCAATCTTGGCAAGTGGAAACAAAGAATATTATTTGAGATAGGCCTAACAGATTGGATTTAAAAAAAAATAAATTAAACCAGCAACAAACAGCCCTTGAGTGCCCATGTGCCAACTTTAATCCCCTCGTTAATTAAAAACGGCCGAATTATAACCCCTTTCAAAAATTGGGTTTATAGCAGAAATGCCAACTGAACAGACCCTTCAGTGTAGCAGCCCTGCTGCCGCCTCCAGAACACAATCGCGGAACGGCAAAACATATTGGCACCTCCTGGATCTGCAATTGGAATATTTGCTCGGTGCCGTCTCTTCCTGTTAATTGCTGTGTGCAAAGTGGTCCCGGCACAACCTCTTTATCTCCGAGCCTCAGAAGCGCTGCCGGCGGCCGCGCACTCCGGGGGCGCAGCTTGGCCGAGGCCGCCGGGCCCCGCTGCCAGCCCGGCCGAGTCACCCAGCCCCGCGTCCCCTCCCCGAGAGCGGCAGCTGGATCGCCGCGCTTGGCTCCCGGGCTGGCGCTTGGCTCGCTCTGCTCTTGGCTGGCGAAGGGCTGTGCAACAGCTTGCGGCCTCGCTGGGCGGGATGGATGCTGGCTGCCCGGCTGGAGCAGCAGCCTCTCCTCGCTTGTCAGGAGAGGAGCGCTTCCCAGCTCCTCACTTCGACCGCTCTCCTTCGGGTACCAGCAGCACGGCGCTGAAAACCCCACCTGCTTGGAAAACCAGACTGCTTTTCCCTTGCGTCCTCTGATGGCCGTTTGTTCTTTGCTTAAATTAAGAGCTTTATGAAGCGAGGTTGCGCTTAATTATGAGTTTCGACAATACCTTCTATGGTGCTACCGCACCCTGATATCAGCTATTAAAACCTGTCAGGCTGAAGGGAAAATGCAGCCTGTAAAATGGCTTCTGCCTTTGCAGATGGATTCCCTGTACGAATCCAGGACCAGGGGCCAGATCTCCGCTGGAGCCGTGCCAGTCCACACCAGCTGTCAGCACAGCCACAGAGGATCAAGAATTTCTGTGCCACCCCATCTCTTCATCACAACTGTCAGCTTAGGCCCCACCACGGAATATTTATTAGTGGTGACAACAGCGAAGAATAGAAATATCAACTCTTAGGTTGACTTTTGCAAAGTCAGTAAGTAAAAAATATACAATTTTGTCCTCATAAAGGGATTAAACTTGTTGGAAAAGATATAGGGGGAAAAGCCAAATCCTTGGGGCTTAGGGTAGGTTTGCTTTTTGCTTAATGAAGGATTGGCTAAGGACTTACACTGCTTGAAACCAGACATTGCTCTTGAATTCAGATGCTGAGAAATGAAGCAATCGGTGAAAGCACCAAAGCACCAGGGTATCCATGGATCTGACCATGCAAAAGTTATAAACAATGAAGTGCTAAGGGTTGCTCTGTACTGAGAGACAGTCTGAAATCTTTGCATTTACATACCAGCTGCCATCAAGGCTTAACCAAAATGTTTCCAAATTCTTTTTATTGTATTTTGTGTTATGTTTATGTGTTGGAAATCAAGGCACAGAGCCTGCAAGTCAGGGTGAAAAGAAGGACAAAGACAAATTAAGTGAGGTGCCAGTGGAATTCAGGTGCTTAAATGCACAGGAAGAAATACTTAAGCTCTCTGCTCTGCTACTGTCTAAACTTAGAGATAACTAAATGCCCACAGTACAATTCTTCACTTATCAAAAAGTCCTTTATTTCTCTCCTCTAATTATTGTAAGTTAAATAATTCACAATCCACACTGATGGCCCTCAGTCTAATCCCCTCCATCCCACAGCCAAGCCTTACCATGCTCCAGCACCTCCCCTTCCCACCCAACTGGGGCCAGTCCCAGGGCAAAAGAGCAAAACTCCCTGCGTCCCTGGCTGTGGACAGCGTCTGGTTGGAGGAGCTTCCCAGAGACCCCATGTTTGGGACTAAACAGGAGGTAAGGTTAATCTGCAGTCTGCTCTTGGCAGCCACTGATTGATGGCATCACTCTGCTTGAGTCTGACTCCAATTCTCGCTTGGAGCCCCTAAACCCCAACCAGAAATGGGGGAGTAGAGATCTTTGGGTTTCCTGTTGGGGAGACACATTTGCAGTGCCCCATGGGGACTCCAGCCCCGATCACTCTGCCGACAGCTGCAATGGCACTCGGTGTCGGGGGCTCCTGTCACTTGACTTCGCATCCGGGCTGCTAATAAGACCTCCCTCGACTAGGAAGACATCACTGCAGACAACAAAACCATCTCCTGCTGAACTGATTATATTTACTGTAAAACACGGAAGCAAATGAAATCTCTGATTGAGGAGAAATATTTTAATCCCGCTCTGTGGCGCTTGCCAGATTGACAAGTCTAGAAATACAAATGGAAGAGTAATTATACAAGACTCACATCGCTGCTCAGATTTATTTTTCCAAATGTAAGAAAGAGACAGAAAAGGCCTGGCTTGTTATACTGCTTTCCATAGCTGTTAGTGCAAATCAATTAGAAATCAAAGTTCAAGATGTTCCAAACTACTCAAAAAAACTTCTCCTCTGAGCTGTGGCACAATCACAGAGTTATGGATGACACAAGACAAAGGAAAAAATAAAAGGAAGAAAATAGCAAGCTGGGTCATGTTTTCACTGTTACAAGGCCTAGAGCTCTTCGTGGGAGAAGGGGGAAATATCTATGCTACATGATCCAAACAATTTTAAAGTTACGTGAGTAAACTCTAAAACTATCCATTAAATCTTTGAATCCAGTTGCTAAATTAAAGTGATAGTGAGGACTAAATAGTGAATTGTCTGTCAAGTTATAGTCACTAAATACTGGGAAAAGATACATCAGGGCTTTGGGTCAGGGTTGAACTCAGAGCAAACGCATTTCTTTGAGGGCCCTTGAGGACACTGTACTTTTTAATTGAACTTATACTTCCAATTTGAAACCTGAGCATCCATCACACAAGGCATTTTTTAAAAATACAGCGTAGACAGGATTCATCTTGCCTAATTCAAAACATCCACACTGGAGACATCTGTGCCTCACTGAGCCTCCCATCCTTTGTAGCCATGAAGGGAAACAGGCACTTTTACAGCGCGCTCAGCTGACTTATTTTAGATATCAGCTTTAGGGCAAGATGAATCATGCCTTGAATGTGCCAATTTCCCCGTGGTGCCAAAGCAAGACTAGACAACCAGTTTGTTTGCTCAGATAAATCCCACGTGGCTGGGGCTGATAGATTGATGCTATGATCTGGCTGAATGTGGGCTGTCTGTGGTTCCAAGTCTTACATCATCCTGTGGAGAGTCCTGTGTAGCTGTGCCTCAGTGGATCCTTAGGGGTGAGTTGGAAAACAGCAACTGCCTCCAGATATCATCAGTTCTGACAATTGCCATGGTCTGCTAACAAATCTGGATGGCTTCCCTGGAGAAACAAATCACCTTAAACATTTAAGTTGTCCCCAGAGATTTTTTAAAGTTTGAATCAAACAGTGGTAGATTCGGACTAATTTCAGCAATGTTGGTATGGATCTGTAGTGGGAATAATTTGCATGCTCAGTTTTTGGTTTTTAGTGGATGGATATTAATGCTACAGATATTAATTAATGCTGTATCAGGACAACAATTTACATTCTAGTCTTTCCTCTTTTGGTGAGGAGCTTTATAGGTAGGGATTCACATGGCACAGGGACATTGAATATCAAACAGGAGCTTTCCTTACAAATTTTATTTCCAGAAGGGCTTAAGAAAGATAACCAGAGTTTTATACATCTGATTAAAAAGCCAACACTCCAAACTCTGTGCATGTAGGGTTTTGGCATTATTTCTGTTATGGTCATAATCAGCTGCTTGCCCATTCCAGATGCTAAAGCACACTAGGCAAGACTTGAATTCCAAATATTATTGTCATCACCATGGTATCCTGTGCACAGATCCCCAAAGGTAATTAAAGAAGTTTGAGGCTCTGACTCCAAAGGCCAGGTCCATAAATAATTTCAGCTCTCGCAATTAGGTGACATCGTGTTTTGTTTTGAAACTTTTGTACTGCAAGGAGCGAATCCAGAAGCTGCCTTGCCTCCAGCTGAGAGGGAGAGATCAGGGCACCCCCACAAAAAAAATGCACACACAGAGCAGAAAGTCAGGTCAGTGCAAGCTCACAGAGGATGCTGCACACAGGGACACATCTGCCAGCTCACCTCTCTTGGAGGCTCCTCACCCAGGCTTGCAGGGAAGCAGCTCCATCTCCTCAGGGTCTTTGGACAGAATCCTCCTTCTCTCCTGGATGTCCGTGTTAAAACCTACGTTAAACACAAACACAACTGGCACACAAACAACAGAAGAAGATGTTTGGTCCCTCTCCCCTTCACCTGCCAAACTCACAGCAAGAGCTTCAACTGTGAGGTGACAAAGCAGAGACCCTTTGCTATGCTGACTGGCCCAATATTCCCATGAACATCCCACATTATTTTCTAGGCAGCAGCACAAGCAAAACCAAGTTACTTTTCTGGGGGAGGGCAGTTCTGAACCTTTACCTTTATTCCTCCCTCCCATGATAAACAAAAATAACCAGGATTCAGAGTGTATCTTTGTCTGCTTTTACCTCACATAAAAAGCACAGCTGCTGAAGCTGAGCAGCAGCAAACTTGTAGCTATAGAGGACCCACGAAGTGCAAGGAGAGACATAATCAGACGCTCCAGAACTGGGTGGTGGTTGGAGACAGGTATTATGTGTTGTTATATTTTCCTTGCATCAGTGTATATTTGGCTTTAACTGCGAGCTCCCTTCAGGACACCACCCTTTCTACCCTGCATGCAAATATTTTCTTTTGGGAGTAGAGAGAGAAGAGCAATTCACAGAGCTACTAAAAGTGATTAAAAGCAGAGGGTTGTTTTAAGATAGGAACGGCAAGTCCTGGGAGAACCAGTGCCCTGGAAAGATCCCACCTTCTGCATGAGGCATAAAGGACTGGCTTTGCCTGAGGAGCAGCGTGTTTGTCCTGGATCTTCATCCTGCAAAAAATAGCAATTAATGGATTTTAATATGTAATTTTATACACTTCCAAAGATGGTTCAGGAAGCACAGGATCAGTACTGTTCAGCTGTATGTTTACTCTGTTTTAGATCCTGCACGTCCAGGTTTTTTCTTTCTGTCCTTTTTGTCCTTTTGTTCCTTTCCCTTTGCTTCAAGGATGAATTGCTGAAAACCCATCTGAGGTGTGTTGTCAGTCCTAAACACTGTCAATTAAGTGCCTTCTGAGGAAGATTTGGTCAAGCTGCCTTCTCAGTAATGAACATCTTTCTTGAAATTACAACTCTAAATTTTACTATTTGCCATAATGTAAAAGCTATGAAGGAAAAGAGAATAAAACCCTCGGGAAGAGACATGTACTTTTCCCTCAAGTTCTCTTCCATCCTTGCCACCTTCCATCAGTCTGACAAAAAGCTGTTTGTGAGAGCCTCTTGAAATGAGGAATCTAGTATTCAATCACAAAAAGATTAGCCTTTGACTGTACTTCACTCCATGCTACACTAACACAATCAGCACGGGAAATGTTATACAGGAAGAGGTTAGGGGAGAGGATGGAAGACCAGGTGGTGCTGGAGACCTAAATTATAAAGGCTTATTTTTCATGAAGCATGACTTTTATTTGCTTCTAACTTTAGGAAGTAGCAGTGCTGGAGATGAAACACACAGCAGGAGATGTTCAGTCACGTGTGCAAGGGCAGGTGTGCTGCTGAGTCACTGCTGAGCTTGGGCCGACCTGTGGAAAGGAGACAGGAAAACTGGGATTACTTTGGAGAAGTTAATTCAGAACTAAAGCAGCCTGCACACACCATGCCCGAGGTGTTGCTGACGGCACGAGGAGCCACAGGATACCTGGACAGAGTGTGGGCACTCAAATGTGGGAGTGCAATCCACAGAACATTTATCACCTGAGGCTCCTAAAGGGCCACAAACACATAATTTTTGCCACTGTAATTACCCAGCTATCTGGAGTTTTGCTGCTGCACTCAGAAATGTTGTCATCTCAGCAGGACTGTGTGGGTTTGCATCTATGTCATGTACATGCCTGTTGGGATCTGCAAATTAAGTCTTTCTGTGCTTAAGTTCCCTGAGCAGCCTCAGCTTTTGCTTAGGTATGAAGCACAGGGGAGGATGCTTTGCACAGATTTTCTGTCATGAACCAGGAGCTCAGATGCCTCTTTCAGAGCAGGAGATGGGACACATCACCTCCCCTCCCAAAACTGCTGCAGCACAGGAGGAAATCTGAAGCTGGAGAGAGAGAGCGTGGGCTCACGATTGTGCAGCCCTGATAAAAGCTCTGACCCTGCACACAGGCTTGGGAATTCCAATCTCTGTACATGCACCACGTCTGCATTTTGCATTATTTTCAGTAAGTCATGTACCAGTTCTGCACATTTGCTGCCTCAGCAGCAGAAGAGATGTCTGATCCCCCACAACATAAGCCACCCTCACAGGATAAATACGTTATATTTTTGTGGCATACATTGTCAGATGCTCCCTCAGCGCTAGGATAAACCAGAGTTCATGGAAAACAGAACTGATGACAAGTATCATTAAATCTCCAAGTAACTTTTTTTCCCCCTGAGATGTCCTTCCTGAAGCCACAGAGAAGGACATTGGATAAATACATGTGTCACCATTACTTACATCAGTAATCTAGCAGACAAGACTGTGGGATTGACACGATGGCCACAGGGGCTGAATTTAGGTCACCTACGAAATGAATTAAAAGCTTCTCCTTATCTCAGTGCCACATCTCCTCCTCACTCACACCCTTGTCAGGCACAAAGATGATGAAAACTAACCCACTGATTGCCAAGTGACTTCTAAACACCACAGCTCCTAAATCAGGGTACCAGACCACATTAAACTGCTACAGCCACAACAGCAAAGCTCCGGATTGTGCTTGTCCCTGTGTAGTTACTGCTACAGATCTCAGTGGCCAAGATCTGTGTGTGAGCTTATCTTAAAAAAAAAAACAAAAAAAAAATTAAAAAAAAAACCACATATGTGAAACCTGGACATAGGCTTACATCAGATCAAATGCCTGGTGATATCTCTGCTCCTTATTTCACCTCCACTTCTACAAACTGAGCTGTGCAGCAGAGATGGCTTTGGGTTGAACAGCAAGCTACAAGCATGGATTACGACCTAGAAGGGCCAGTTGAGCCCTCTGCTAGGAAAACAGCTCCCTTGATCCCATTTTTGAGTGATTTATGGTTTTATAAAGCACACTAAATGCCCCACACTGCCCAGATTTGCATGCACTCATTACAGATGTCCAAACAAACCCGCAGCCAACACAAAGGCACATCCTCACCTGAAACCAAGGCGTTTGAGTCTTCTTGAGGTTGAAGAACAGCAGATGAAGGTGTTTTCTGGGTGTCTAGGAAGTATTTTTGCAGTACAAGGTGGATAAAACTTGAGCTTGGCAGCTAAAGAAGCCCAAATCCTTCATCACTCACCTCTCAGGTGTGAAAAGGAACCTAATGTGCTGGGGTTGGGATTGTAGTGCTGACAAGAGAGGTCTGGAGTTTTAATCAGGGACATTTCTTGTGTTTGGTTTTGCCTGGGCACCTAAGACCTGACCCTGTACACTTAATATGTACATACATACTGTGCCAGCAATCTCCTGTGCTTTCTCTCCTGAGTCAGCTTTGCAAAATTCCGTAGTTTTGGCTAATGATTCTGATGAAAACCAGGAGCAACATGCTTTGCTGCTGCCTCAGGAACAAAGTGTGATCCCTGTGTGAAACCTCCTGCTCTTCACAGTGCTGGTGGAGTCCCAGCAGCCCCTCTCTGGGGGCTGGCGAGCTCAAACCAATGAGGCACAGCAGAAATTGAACAGAGGTTAAAGTTACTGCACAGTGGTTTTTATTCACTCTGATGTATAAAGATGAGATTAAATGAGACGAAAGGGGACTTTCCTGTTTAGGATTCTCTCTTGTATTTTTGGTTTTTTGGCCTTGAAGAGCTTTTTGAAAGGCTGCCAAAAGAGGCAGCAGCGTGTAGGTGTGTGGCCAGATTATAAGGCAGCATCCCGTGGGGAGACAGGAGGGTGGGATGTCCTGCCCAAAGCCATCTGCCTGCAAAGGGAGAGGCTGCACAGGAGAAGCAAGTGGGCATGAAGAGCATGTTTGTGTGTGTTTGTGTGGGTGTGTGGAGGCAGGAGCAGGTGCTGGACAGCCACAGATGCCAGGAAGGGCAGTGGGCCAAAGTCAAGCCAGAGGAAAAAGAGAATCCTGGGGATATAAGTCAGGTCAGGGTGCTCAGGACATGTGTGCAGATGACACCCAAATGGATGATTTCTGCTTTCCCCATTCAGAGAGATATTTTAGAGTCTATTAGACCACGGATTAAGACAAGCAATTTAGCCATGCCTTGCGTTGTGCTTTAGCCTGTTCCATAATCACTGCAAGACAGAATTTGGCTTTAATCATTTCTCATCCCAGGAACAAAGCCTGTTTTCACCCAGTGTGCCAAGACTTTCTATGAGATTAAAATTATGTCTCTTGCAAGATTGTCCAGATCCTGCCTTCAAGGGTCTCTTTCTAATTGTTTTCAGAGGCTGCCAGCCTTGCAGGGTGTAGAGCTAACTTCAGAAGATGTGGGGTGGAAAAGTCTTTTTTAAATGATTTTTTAAATCAGAGGAAGAGAGGAGGCTCTTTAATTCCATACAGAAAATCACTTCTTCCTGCCAAGCAGCAGTGGGAGCACAGGCCTTGGAGTTCACGGTTCAAGAGTGCAATCATTTGGCACACGAGCACTGCCAGGAGGCAAAAGGAGGGGAGGCCAACCTAGGCTGAGACTTGGTGACTTTTCCAGGAGAAAATCCCAATTTGCAGAGCTATCCTTCAAGGACCTGGCTCCGCAGACATTCATTGCATTCACCTGGGCAATCAGAAAACAATAACAAAGGTACCAAGGCATTTGGACTTAAGATTATAAGGTTGGGAAAGAAAAAGGGGCTATAGCCACCCAACAATAACCCAAAAAGCCCTCATTGTGAATGGCACGTGGATTTTGGAAGAATGTTTAAAACTTTGATTTTTTTTTCAGTCTTACTATTTTACTGGGACACTTAAAAATGCAGAGGATCAAAACAACAACAAGAAGCCCAAACACACCCTGCCCTGGGACAAGTCTGTCGCCCGGCACTGAAAAAGCCACCAAATGACAGAATGTACTGTGGTAATTCATGTCTGTGACATTACAGTGATTGGCTTTAATGCACTCACCATAAATTACTGTGGGTCAAACAAAGCACTCTGACGAGACAGACAGACAGAAGGGAATATTCAAGGTTCTTGATTATTTATCAGTTGGCTGAAACATTCAGAGACCAACGAGAGCATTACATATCCTACCCAATGAATCACCTCACGGCAAACGATTTTACATTCATATGAAAGTTTCCACTAAGGGCTGGAGGGAAAGGATGTGCAAACAGCTTGACTTAGCCAAGGTAGCATTAAGATGGCATAAAAAGGCCGAAAGCTGTTGAAGCCAAGAATAAACTGCTGATTTCAGACAAGGTCTGTGTGACACAAAGAGGTTTCAGCAATGTAGACAATGAACTGGGATCCCCGGAAGCCACACCAAGGATGCTTCATTAGAGGGAAGTTTTCAGGATAAATACATTTCCAATTTCACTGCTACCATCTTTAATTTAAATTAGGGACATTTAAACCACATAATTTATTCTTCCCTCGTTGCCCTGTATTTTTTTCAAGATTCTTCATGCAGCCACGTAAGCAGCTTAAAGACTTTGCCTTCCATGAGTTCACATTTTGGCTCTCCCACACCTTGCAAATGCTGCACCACGGAAATACCACACTGGAGAACAGCTGAACAGAACTTTGTCTCAGAGGACATTTTAAACCATTCAGGAAACACTGATCACAAGCAGATTGTTTCCAGTAGTTTTTTGTATAAATAACATTTAAGTTACTGCCACAAATCACTTTTGTTCCTCCATTAGCGGATAACAACTCCGAAGTGCAGCGATTAACTGGTGAGTGCAGCGTGATGGGAAGAACCAGGCTGGTAGCAAGAGAGAGCAATAGGAGACAAAGTACTCAACTAATGTTTCTAAGAAACCAACATGAAAGGCTTGTAACCTGCTATCATACCTTTTTTTCCTCTATCATACTTAAATTTCCTTTGCATTACAAATTCATCACTGAAGAGCACTGTAGACTTGGCGCTGGCTTTTTACAAAGCCATTCCTACAAACATTTCAATCAAGGTGGAAAAAAACTTCACAAAAATCCCAAGGCCCTGCATGTGATGGCACCCTTCTTGCTGCTGCAGCCTCTCAGACTGGATTTGGTCTGTTCTTGATGACAACATATGCAATAATTTCTGCATGAGCCATGGGAGATAAGGACCCCTGTGGTTCTGAATTGCCATTGTGCTGGACTGCATGTAAGTGATAACTTAGCATTTTGGGATAGAAAATACTTTGTATTTTACTCTCTTGTAACCTTCTCTTCATCTTAAACTGTCTTTCATATGATAATTCAAAAGATTTTCCCCAGACCTTCTACCTTTAATAGAAGTTAGACAAAGCCTGAATCATCCTGTGTTTGGCAAATGTTTTGCTATGGATGCATTTTTAAATAAACATCTGAATCAAAGACCCGGGCACACAATATAAGAGTGGGATGTGCTGCTGTATTTCCTCTACCCAAATATCTCAGTATATGAGATGCTGCTGCATCATCTAATGTTAACATGTGCAATTTATAGGGAAGAAACGGAGAGAGAAAATGTGCTGAAATAACTTGCCTATAGCAATATGCTGAGAGATCTGGTGCCAGGACTGTGAATTAGAGCTCAATTGATTTCTGGTATCCAGCCCCTTGCATAATTCACTAGGTCACAGTGACAAGATTTAAATATGGGACTAATTGAATGTTCATATAGGAATTGCTGCTCTTTTGGTCTGGCTTGATGCAAAGTTGGAGAGGGAGAAGGATACAGAGGAGAAGCTGAAGTCTCTGGAGGAAAATCCAGGGAGGGGCGAATATCTGGAAGAGAAAGCTGCTCTGTCCTCCTCCTGTTGTCTCAGTGGCAGATTAATTCTGGATGACAATTTAAATGTCAAACATAATCAATCTATTTCACCAGGGAAAAAACCCATCTCCTCAGATCCCTGCTGGCAGAGCAGGAGCAGAAAGCACCTGGGCCCCCAGTGAGCTGCTCTAGAGGGGAGAGCTGAGCTCCCCAAGAACCATAAAACTGCCTCCAAGAGCAGGAACATCTCCTGAGGGAAGTGACCACAGACCCAGGGGTCTTGCCAGAGTCACCCTTGGGCTGCTGTGAATCATAAGTGGAAACATAAGGTGACAGCAAATATAAACATTAGGGTGACTGTCTTGAAAGGAAAATCCTCTCAAAGATCTGAAAACAAACCCCAAATGGGTCAGGGGAATCATAGCTTCTCCCTTTCCTGGGCTGTCCGTCACATCCAGTGCCAGATTCCTCTTCCTGTTTGTTGGTTTGAATGCTCTGTGTCCTCCAGCTTTCCTCTAGCTCCTGATGGAGTGGTTGTGCTTGCTGGGAAGATCTTTCCCCAAAGCCTTGGGAGCAGCTTGAGGCTCCCAACACTGAGCCACTCCAGGTTTGCTGCGTGCCTAAGCACACACACTGCAAATACTCTACTCTTCCTCCCCACTGGAAAGACAGAACAGCCTTTTTCCTCCTCCTCCATCATTCTGCTGGCACAGGAGAGGACTCACATTGCTGCCCTGGCTATGTAGCTTGTCCCCAGGGGTGGAGCCTGAAGAAAATGTCCAGGTGTCTTCCCCTACCTTGGCAGAATTAAAGCATAATCTTCCCACGACTTTCTCCTGAAAGACACCAAATGCCAGGAGCTTGGGGTGGGAGGAAGCTTTAAATTTTTTGTAATCTCCAAAGAAAACAATTCTTCCTCACCCACATGGTATTCTTCAACCTCCCATTAATTTACAGGATGTCCCTGGATTACTGGAAGTACCCCAAGTATGTTTCCCACTGTAAGACCTGCAGCAACACCTGCTTTTCTTCTTATGCCACAAATGCCACAGGTTCTCCATCTGCTCCAGTCTTCAGGGCCTCTGGGAATGGGGCTGTCAGGTACTTCCAAAGGGGTGCAACAGTCAGCAGGTGATGCGTGTGCAGAGATCAAGCCAGGCCAACAGAGTCGGCTCTCCAGAGGTGGGTGCTATCTGATCCTAAAGGTTTTGTATCTCAGTAGCTAAATCATCACTCAGTCTTCCTAAAAGAGCATCTAGACAATTTCTCTCCCCGCTAAAAAAGCCCCTTTTTTGGACTGCCCCATGGAAATATTTACTTTTCAGAGCTCATTTAGGAGCAGGAGCAAACCACAGCTGTTTCCATCAGCAAAGGTGAAGCCTGCTCAGCTGCAGGTCTACAAACCCTATTTCAATTCTGCAATCCTCATTGAAAAGGTTTTATTGAGCTTGGTTATATTTAAGGTTAGTGTTAAAAATTAAAATCCTCGAGTTGTGTGTCTGTGTCCATGTCCCCTGCCCCCTCCCTTGCCCAAGAAAAAGCAAATCCAAAGCCTTCAGTAACTCAGAACAAAGGAAATTTTAAAAGCTCATATAAAAAAAAAAATCTGGTTTGGTTTTTTTGGTTGTTTTTTGGGCTTTGTTTTGATTTGAATTCATCCAGTGAAATATATTCAATAATATTTCAGAAAACTTCTGACCAAAAACCCACAACCTCTTTATAATGCATCACCCAATGCCAGCAGGAGACAGAGATGTTCTGAAAGAAAGGGAACGCTCTGCGTCCTTTTTATATGGCACCACCCAGGGTGTCTTCCCAGTTCACAGACAGGCTGTACTGACTCCTGTGCTGGAAACTCTGGACACGCTGATGGAACAGCCAGTTCTTCCAGATCCCTCATGCTCAGACAGTTTCTGCAGGTGGGATCTGTTTATGGAAATGTAAATCCCTTGGCTGGGCTCTGAAATTACTGAGAGCAGCTAAGAAGCCACTGACCAAAATCATTACAAATGTTGCTCATCTTCCCAGGGTCATTTGGAGATGAGCAGATACAACTCACCTTTGGACTGTCACCAAACAATATTAATAATTATGAAAAATAACTTGGGCTTTGCACAACATCACAAATCCAGAGCACCACGGCTGGAATTGGCCTTTCCTTGGTGACAAATTCTAAACAACAAACATTCATAACACAAGTCCATGAAGTATTGGCTGTAAAGGATAATAAATCCTTTGGCAATATGAGGAGGGTAGGAAAAGCTTCCTGGCACAAGTATTGTTAACACTGTCTGTGCACTCAAATGGCAAGTGCAGGTGGATTCCCAGCTCTGGAGGAGGATGTAAATAATTATTATGCAAAGTGTTATGCAAAATATTCCTTCCAGAAAAATGCTAGCTGAGCCATACTCCTGACTATTGTCTTTAAAATATTTACACCTGTAATAGGTAAAGAAATAGACCATTTTTTCATGTATCTCATCTGTAATATCTCTATATATCTCTACCAGCCAGAAAAGACACTTTCTGCCCAGGTGCACAGGAAATGTATTTAATGCTGTTTCTCTCTCAAAATCATTATCAGGTTTTAATTCAGCTCCTCATGGGCAAGTGCCCACCCTATGGCTCAGTCCTCCAGGACATTCTGACTCAGGCTCTGAGGTCTTTGAATACTCAGGGCTACAATCAGTAAAACACTGACATCTGAGCACACAACCAGATGTGACGGGACAACAGAGCAAACTATTCTACAAAAATCACTATATAATGTAGAGAAAGGAAAGCTAATCTATCATGAGCAAGCACTGTGGACATAGCCTGTGGCTACCTAACAAAACAGAGTTTCTGGGAAAAAAATTAAGGTCTTTCACCTGACAGCAAAAAAACCCCAAACCCAGCAGACACGTAAAAAGTTGTGATCTGCAAAAAATCCATGTAGTTAAAAGTACAAATACTTCAATTTAAAAAAAAAAAAGATTAAAAGCAGAGCAGGAAATGGCAAAGAGTTTCAGTCACGTTGAAAATATAGACAAGTAATAATGGAGAGTATAAAATTCAATGAAAACTTTATAAACTTCAAGAATTCAGCATAATAAAGAAGGCAACTTGAAACAAAGAAATCCCAAGTGTCAGGTACAGCTTTATTGTTGGACATCAATGTTAAAATTGTAAACACTGATATCAAAAGGCCACTTCGTGTAATCGCATTAGTGGGAGACAGGAATTGGTGGGGCTTTTCCCAGCAGATTTCCCCAGGGACTAACTCTTAGCTCAATATTATTTAGTATTTTATCAGTGTTCTAGATGCTCATGTGAAAATTTCTGTAGATGACAAACAGATGGGACAGAAGCACATGATCAGAAATTAGTTTTACAAAAGGAAGCTGGGTTTGGGGGTGGGTTTTTTTGTTGTTGCTTTACCTTTCGGGTTTGGGTTTATTTGAAGGATCACTATACAGGCACATTGATTCAAACATAACTAAACACAAAGAAATCCTTCTGGGAACCAGGAAGACTTCAACAAAGAATTGGAAGCCAAATTATGAATTCTTGTCTGTCATAGAGGTCTCGATTCAACTGATCTTTGCTTGGGAACAACAGCCTAGTTTCATGGGTGCTTCATATTAATACACTTATTGAGCCAAAGTATTTGAATATGGCATTAAAAAATAATTTAAAAACCTGTTAAGACCTGTGATAGCACAGTCACCAATCAAGCAGCATCAGTTAAAATTTCCATAGTTCGCAGGGACAAGACAGCAAATGCTCCTTGGAAGTCAGTGCCTTTGTAAATCCACTCTCTACACTGGAAATTTGTTTCTCTGGACAATATTTAGGCTCTTCAGCTCTAAATTTTAAGATGAGTCAGCTAGAAGCAGAGAATAGGAAGATGTCTAAGCTCCCTTGATTTGTTTCCATTTTTACACTCAAATAATAGATGCATTCTTGAAAGCTTCTGTTACGCATAAAACCCACATCAAATATTGCTAAAAAGCCCCAAACTCACAGGCAAGGCAGGTCAATAATTTCTCTCTATATATAATGGGCACTCACAGCCTGATCCTGCCTGTCCAGGGACAAGTGATGAGCTGAGCCAACAACCAAAGTCACAAACACAGATTCTACCTCATATGACAACTGTCCTTGACTATGTTTAATTACCTATTAAATAATCCTTTCAGTCTCACAGGACAGAGACTTGTTCAGCCTTTGTGTTCAGAGATGTTGCTGAGTGGCTTTTTATTATTGTTGTTATTGTTATTTCTCTGAACAAATCCCAAGAGAAGTTGTCTCACTTTCATAGGGGGTCTGGGTCCTCCATCTTCCACAAGCCTTTGTTAGCATCTTTGTCCTTGATTTCAGTGCTCCTTTATATCTGAGACCTCTGAACCAAAGATGTGAAGAACTTCCATAGATATAATAAGTTGCTTGAAGTTTGTTAGAATTAATACAATACACTTCCCTCCTGCTACATCTTTGCATTGTGCTGCCACTTCAAACACAGAGCCCACTTAGCTTCTTCTGGAAGACTTCAGATGTCAAGGCTATGAGGGTCCTCTTGGAGCAGTTACAATAAAAATCTCATTTCAAATACATGGTTTTAAACAACATCTTTGCAGAAAAGACTCCCATAAAAATAAGTAAAAGGAAGTTTTTTATTGTGAATTAATAAATGTATTGCAGAGCAACAGGTTCATCTATATGGAAGAGAGGAAAATATTTTGTATCCTACACAGAAACTCAGAGAGAACCAACTTAGTTCAGTACTTCTGAGACGACATAAAAGCATCATCCCACATCTATGTACACAACAAAGAAAACAAACCTCTGAGTGAAATTTAAAGATTAAAGAAATGTAATTTAAAAGAAAAATGGAAATCAGACACAGGAAGAGCTGTTTGTACAGTGCCAACCCAGCACGAAATGTATCAATAACAGTTATGAAGACCTGCCCAAAAATTTTAATCTCAGGCACCAAACATGCAAAGACTGATGGGTTTTTCACTTTGCTTATGGAAAATTCTCTCACATATAAACATCTCCGTTCTGCTTAGCTCAGAGGGCTCATGCACTCTGTTTTCAGTCTTTGAGGGCCAATCTGCTGTGGAAGGATTTAATCTCCAGGACAGAAGGAACTCTCCGGCTGCAAGCAAGGAGCAGGGAAGGTTGGGCAGGGACCAGGCAAGACACATCCAAACCTGCCCCAGCCTTTGCTGTGGTTCTGTGCCAGGTGGTTTCTCAGTTCCCATGGTCAAGGAGAGAGCAAGTGGGGTGGGCAGGGCTCAGTTGGCAGAGGGTGAAGGTTCCTGGGCTGGCTGTGCCCGAGCCTGACAGGACAGAGCTCCATGAGCAGAGGGTGGGCTGGCAGCAGAAGGGGCCAAGAGCAGAAACTTGGCAATGAAAGACTCATCAGAGATTAAAAACCTGCTGAGAGGGGCAGCAAGTGAACATGCCATGGGGACAACTCTCTGTGGATGAGAGGGGCAGCTCAGAGCTTGCAATAACCCCCAAAAACACAGCTGGGTTGACTTAAGAATTGAAAGAAAAGATCTGCACAGGAAGAGACTTAATGGACAAGGGCAGAGAGCGCTTAAATATTTAAGAATGCTCTTCATCGCTTTGAATTCTAATTAAGGTAATTAAGTATTCTAACTGACATTCTAATAAAGCTTTTTGAATTCAAAGAGCCATTCTCATTTTCTTCTGTTAGCTCTCTGCAGTGAGAGGTTCAGGTGTACCCACCTCAAAGCACCACCAGCATCCTCCAGGTCTATTCAGCTCCTAGCTGGGAGAGAAAGGAAGCAGGCAGTGACTGAAAAACAATGCCTTGAGCCAAAAATAAGTCTGAAAGGTCAGACTACACTTGTCACAAAATGATTGGATAGAAAATATTTGAGAAATTCTGTTCAACACAACAAAGTATAGTTACAAAGACACCTCAGGAATTAAATGTTGCAGAGCAGGGGAGGTACTTTAAATCTTGTTAGGCTGACAAGCATTTATTATTTTTTCACAGAAAAGGCGAAAAAGCGAAGAGGGAATTTCTCCCTAAGCATCCCCATCATTAACACAGGAGTTAAAAATAAAAGGGCTGCAGGTTTTTCGTATAAACAACACTATCAACGAAGTGTCAGACAGAAGATGCAGGCTGGGGAGGTTTTATAAAGTAGCTCAGCTATGCTAATGGTAAAACTGAGCATCTGTTAGATGCCAAGGATATAAAGACAGTTCTTTATAAGCCTTTTTAAGTGACATGGACATTGGCTCCTCAAATTCTGTGAAGAACAGTGGGTACTAAGTCACTTGAGAGGTTGGACACAACTCTTTGGCCTGCTTCAATAATTTAAAATAATTAAATG
This sequence comes from Oreocharis arfaki, assembly GCA_013398015.1. Lineage (NCBI taxonomy): Eukaryota > Metazoa > Chordata > Aves > Passeriformes > Paramythiidae > Oreocharis > Oreocharis arfaki. Next base: position 138,650 of record VZRR01006734.1, on the reverse strand, counting down.
CAATTCCCTCACAGGAGCACCATCATGGAGAGTGCTCCTTCAGCACTGCATGAGCATTGTGGGGTTTTTTTATGGCTGGGAACAATTCTAACTCCACAGCACTTGACTCCTACTCTATTGCTTAAAGAATTGCAAGACAGAAGTTCAGACAGCCCACCTTCCTTTTCTGAAGATAAACCCCTTTAAAATTACTGATAAACCCCCAATGACCTCCACAGCTCATGGGTTAGGCTCAGAGATGGAAACACAGTCCTTGGTTGAGCTCCAGAGACACCTACTGAGGTGGTCAACTTCCCAGCTAAGATTTCACTGAGCCCTTCCAGCCATCAGTGCACACATGGGTGAATCCTTCTGCATACAGTTCTCAGGGGATACACCCAAGGCATCTTTAAAAAAAGCTAATCCATTTCAACTACCTTGTTAGCAGCTGACAAGTCTTTTCAAAAGTACAGCTAACTCTCCATCTTTGGATGGGTAATTAAGTAATTTTCCTTTATTAATCCGATCTGAGGATAATTAGCAGTCATGGAAGTTTGGCTTCCCTCCTACAAGCCCCATTAGTCCAGCTGGAAAGGAAATTTGAGATCTCAGCTTAGGGTCATTTTAATATCAGAACATGATTCACTTCTAAAAGGGGAGGTAGACAAGGGAGTCTGGCCTTCCAGTTAATAATAAAGTAATTATCAGGGTTGCACAGAACGTTCTTCTGGAATTCAAAGGCCTCTGTAAGAAACCACTTAAATGAACAGGGAAAAACATCACCTGACCAACCCTATTGAGTGTAACATGAAGGTTATAATAAAAGTGATCTGCTTATGTGCCCAAAATCACACATTCTGAAAGCATTTCAAAGCCTTTCAGACATAACATTTACAATGATAAATGTGTGCCCAGCATGATACCCCACCCAGTCACTGAAATCGTGGGGTTTTATAATGGCATTTAAAGAGCAAAACTATTCTGTTCCTTGCCTGAAGTTCGGCTACCAGAACTTTTCTCTGTGGGGGGCAGACAGAGCTGTGGAACTTCCAGCAGGTCAAGTCCACAGATGTTTAACTCCAGAATTCATGATTTTTCCCTCTCCTTTAGTATTTGGCATAATTTGGATAGAGCAGGGAGGACCAGGACATGTGAAAACTGAATATATTCTTAAGCTTTGTTGCAAAACAAATCAACAAACCCCAAAACCAGCACCCAGGAGGAGCCACAAATACTTAGAGCAGACAAGGGGCTCATTTCTTCCCCTGTCAGACTTGGTGTGCCCAACAGAAACTGAGCCCACCAGGAAAACAATGGGAGCAGGCAGAATGGATGCTGCCCACTTGGATGCACAGCTGCAAGGCAAAGGGCACAACAGAGATAAATGCTGCAGGTTTACACATCACACAGCGAAATCACGATGTACAGCATCAAAGAAGTCGAGGTATAGCTCTGTACAACTCCAGCAGCCACAAATTACTTTCTACAGCTGTGAGTGTACCCATTCTATGGCAAGGAGAGACTATTCCTTCTTTATTCTCTATATGTGATGAAATAGAGTTCTGTGCTCAGCCATCCAATAAAGGTTGGCTTGCTCCTTTGTGCTGACCAGCATCAAATTGTCAAATCATGGACACAACCTCCCACACAAGCCAGGTGTCACTGGGGGAAAGAGCTCAGGAAAGCCACTGATCATCCCAGCCCTTCCAATTAACGGGGAAATACATAAGCACCTCTATCACTTATGATGATACAGGTGCTGCTCACAGCACAACCACCAGATAGGCCTTTCTACAGTGCTTGTCATTGGCTTTTACACTCATAATTTCTGGTTTATGATCTCCAAATCATGTACTTTGTCCCTTTTTCCGTGTTTTCTCTGCAGCAAAGTGACAGCGCTGCAACTTGAAGACAGACTTTGAGATGGATTGGAGAATGCAATGAATTGACACAGAGCACAGAGCTCATGACAGGCTGACACGAGATTAGAAAGAAATTCACTGGAGAAGCAAACGGGGACACCTCTACTGGAACTGATGGAAAAAATCTGACACAGTAAAACCTGGGGAACAAAAAGGGACAGCACTGTGAAGGGTTCTGGGAGTTCCAGACACAAAGTCTGAACAAATGAAGGCTATTCAACATCTTGAGCATTATTTGACATCAAAGAAAGATCTTCTAATGCAGTCGCTTACTTTGAAGACTGAAAGGTTGATAGGGTGAGTTAGCGCTAAGGAACACTGAGGCCAAGAGGGCTGTTTTAAAACCACTTTAATATAAACACAGTACCCAGATGGTTTTAGGTTACCTTTATGGGGCTTGTGTCCAGGAATTTGAAACTGTTGACTTCCAGGACAGACCCAACTCCTCCTTCTCTGAGAGCATGGGTTCTCCATGATGTGTTTCAGCCAGGATACTGCTGAGCTGGAGTACTGTGTGCAGATTTGGGCACTGTTGCCCTGGTTTCTCACTGCATGCTTTGTTCGCGTTAGCAGTGAAAAACTTTCTCATAAGTTGTAAGATAAACAATGCCCATGTTTTCGTAACAAATCTTCTCTAGGCTGTATTTTTAGAATTGTTTTGCATTCCTTCTCCGGAGGCGGAGGAAGGTGATGGACTGAATTTATATCCTATCAATTTAGAGAGGCTTAACCTCTTCATCCAATTGTTGATTGTCTGTACATATGTATGTAAGTGTGAGAATAAACGAGGGCCAGGCTTTTTGCCCGTTGGCCCGAGACCTTGGTGTGTGTATGAGACCTGCGTCCGTGCCTGATTGTTAGTGTCGATCTGCGACAGGGCACCACAATGTAAGGGAGATATTAAACTATCAGAGAGCATCCAAAGGAGGGCAACGAAGATGGTGAAGGTTCTAGAAGCCATATGAGGAGTGGCTGACAGCACTTGGTCTGTTCAGCCTGAAGGAGACTAAGGGTAAACCTTTGATTGAACTTACAAATAACAATGCTTGAAGTGGATGGCTTCAACCAAAAGCCAACTTAAATTCTCCTAATTAAGGAGAGGAGCTCAGGCAACGCCGTTCCCAGCCCAGGCTTCAATTCTTTGCCTCATTTCCAGCAGAAAAATCTGACAAAAGCAATGTATTGCCAAGAAACAAGGGGTTATTTACTTAACCAAATCAAACATACTGGAGCTACAGCTGACCTCCTGCCAGTCTAAGCTGACATGTTTCTGTGGCAGGACACAGCATTTGCAAAAAAAGCTTCCTTGGTGTGTGCGTGTGGTATGGCTTTTGGTGCTTGACCCCAAGCAGAAGACTTTGGATTGCAGAGACTCTTGTAGGAGTCTCCACCCTACAGCATCCTTCACCAACTGCCAAACTAGATTGCTTTCTGTCAGGAATAAACCATACTGGAGAATTTCTGACCAACTGCAATACTGAGAATATAATTTTTTTGCCCTAATTTGCACATAATCTAGAAAGGAAAAGCTGAAGAGGCAAACAATCTCTGATATGAACAGCAGAAAGAACAGCAAAAAGACATCACAGAGCCTCTGAAAAACACATGTTGGCACATTATCAGAGAAAGAAGACAGAAGAATCACATCGTGCACAGCTCACCTTGACAAGGCTGACAATAAAATCAACAAAACAAACAAAAGGGAAGAAAGAAAAGTCAGAACAAGATATCTTTATTTTCTGATTACTCATTCTAAAGGTACCATTGATTTTCTACTAACATATTAACTCCATAAGCACGAAGAAAAGCACTTGGTGTGAGCAGAGAGAATCAAATCACTAAGGAGAGGGACCTACGTGCTCCCTGCTGCACTAAGAAGTTCTCTTGGCACAAAGAACCCAGAAAATGGGGTCTTTCCCCAGTCTGGCAACCACTTACAGGCTATTCTGAAATGACTGCAATTATATTTCCAATTTCAATTGCTGGCCTAGTCATCTCATTGCAACTCTGCCACTAAAAGCATTTGGATTGTCTTAATACTGCCCAAAAGAAAAAAGAAACTGCAGCAAATTATGCAGTAGCTTCATGCCATCTGAAGAGGAGCGTGAACGATACTTGGTTAAGTAGCTGTTAAACTGTAACTATGCTACGTTTACAGAACTTTACAAAAATGCAGTATTTAAAGGACTACAAAAAGATTATATTTTCCTCTCAGTGAAGTATTGAAAGTGGAATGTTCTCTGCTGGAAATGAAACGGTGGGCGTTTGATGGCATATTTTAAATAGTATTCTTCTTTGTGCATGCAGTGTAATGCCACCCAAGGGGGAGATTAAAAAAAAAAAGTCTGCAATTTGCAAGTCCATTTCAAAGTCATATTGAGGATGATGTGAAATTCAGGATAGGATTCTTCAGAGAAATCTCCCTGGAAAACGCATATGTACCTCAGGGAAGCTTTGGATTTGCTTCCCCACACTGGAAGGCTGTTCTGTCTTTCGACATTTCAATGTTGTTTACTGTTTGCATCTAATTTCGGAGTTATTCTGTGGTTTATTACAATGGGGTATCTTTGACTAGCCATAAGATACTTCTCTACTGCATCCTCCATGATTTCTAAAAATCTCTCACTACTTGTCTTGAACCTTTTACTGGTAGTAAGGATGGAGCAGTTACTTTCATAAGAAGAGATTAATCCTGCTGACAGGTATTACAGAGGTACCTGGCATTTAAACATCTTAGCCCTGAGAAAAACAAGAATGTCCACACAAGTCTGGTAATTTTGAAACAATTGCAAACAACATCATGCTGTAAGACTTTAGGTAGTCATCAGCAGGATTAGGAGGGAATATTCTCCTTAACAGACTTCTGGCTAAACAGGTTTTCTCTTTACTGTAATGCCTTCCCTAAAGCATTACAGACTGGCCACAGATGGATCTGGGGAAAGGGAAAGATAATTTTCCTGAGGTCAGATTCTCTTCCTTTTCTGCCCAAGCAAGTGGATGTTTCGATTCCAATTCATCACCAAATCTGATGCCAGAATCTTGCCGTGGGTCAAGCGAGGAAGGAGGAGCAGGGATGGCTTCTGTCTTCACTTGCAGTGCATAACATGTCCTGGTTATACAGATAAGCAAGCAGCTGGATCATGCAATGTCATCCCACTCACTAAAAAGGTTAAGGGTACCCTGATCCATCCTCTCTTTCTTCCATGGCCACAACAACTTGTACTGCACAAGACTGAAATGCTTCAGTCCAACACTGAAGTCGTTAGATCTGATCTAGCACAGCATCTGAGTGAAAGGAAAAGCAACCACAGAAGACCCCAGCATATACTCAAGGTCATTCCTTTTCCTCTTAAATCCTAATTAGATTAATTTCACTAAATTTTTGCCATACAGAAGTTAGACATGTCTCCTTACTCAGTCTTCTGTGTTCATTCTCCAAATCCCTATTAAATCCCTACGCTGATTTTGTCTCACCAACCACAAGGAAAGTCATGACAACTGGGACAAGAAACCTACAGTTTATACAGCTCAAAGCAGAGATCTTGGAAAATTATGAAACCATGGGAAGGAAAAAAAGGTCTTAAGTATTTTATATTGATACTTACCACTCCACTGTTTTCATATCAAAGAAAAGAGTGACAGCAAAGCCCTTATGAGGATATCTAATCCATGACACTGAGATGATTCCCTCCACCAGCAAGGCACTGGCACAGCTTTGTCTTACTTCACTGCATCAACTGGGCTTTGTTACTGGTATGAATGACAGACTCAAGTCTGGCTGTACCTTGAGTCTGGTTTGTCCAGCTAAATGAAAATAAAAATGTATTTTGCACTACAAACAGATGACACAAGGCTGGCTTGCTTTTTTCTTAAAAACAACTCAATAGCATCCTCCAAACATGTGAGAGACAGAAGCCACAGTCAGAATATTATTTTGCACTTTCATCAATGCAACTTTGCAAATTCCTCATGCCAATGATTCTCTTTCAAACTGATATTGGGTGAGATTATTAGAACAAAACCAGTAAATTATGATCACAGTTTATGCTCCTAGCTTTTGGAAACGACAGGCTAAGGTTTAGCAGTGTAATAAACTATAATCAATGATCTTGCTGCTTCTGCAATAATGCAAAAGCACTATCTAGATTGTACCCACATTGCTTAGTATAAAAGTAAACATGTACATCATATATCTACATGACTCATTTATGAAAAGCAATTATTTGTGCTGAGAATAGAAAAAGTCCAGTTTGGAGCTAATCAATAATTAAGAATAAAGACAAAACAACATAAGCTTAATTATTATTATTTTAACATGTTAAAAATACAGTCACATCAAAATAGGGTACACAGTTATAAAACTGTTGCAGATGAAATAAGAAAATAGTGTGTATATATTTTATATATAAAAATCTACAGTATTTACTAATGCTGATACATATTTTGGAGCCTCATGTTGTTTGCAGAAATAAATTGTACAGCTTCGTTATGAATTACAGAACCATCATTAAACACTGAGATTATTACACTTAGTCACAATATTATATACATACATTTCTAAGCTGCTGTAAGCAATCAGAACTAAAGTAAGCCCAAGTCGTATTTATCTTCACAATTTTAGTTTAGGATTTCAGTGTAGTGCTTGGCTACAGTTACTTCACTGCCATTCGCAATTTTTAAAATATAAAATTGCCCAGTTATTAAAAATTACATCAGACACGTTATATACACAAAAAAAATGTTTTGAAACATACTAAGTAAATGTTACTTCCATTTGTAAAAATTGTTTTACTTCTGTACCTTAAAACTTAGAGAGCCAACCTGCAGCAATAATAGGCACTAAAGCTCATTCTTTAAAGGAAAAAAAAATATATCAATTTCTATGTTTTCACTTAACAAACCTTACAAAACAAAAGGGAACAGGACAACCTTCCAAACCATACCAAATTGGTGTTGATCCCAATGTTTAGTACTTCAGTATTAGAGAAATCTCTTTGTTCAGCACTCCAAGGACCTCTTCTGGCGAGACCCTCCTCTGCCTCAGCTCCCGGCGAGAGGTCAGCGCGTCCTGCAGCTCGCAGGACTACATCCTACATGTGCCACTTCACCTGCTTTTAATTCCACCCCCAATTCACAGTCAAAGGAAGGAAAACACGAAGTAGAAAAGGCTGTGAGCACTAATTAGAATTACTTATATTAGCAGGAGTTTAAGGTTCCTGTTAACAACAGACAGGGTCATTTTAGTGTAAAACACTGCGCAGTGCGAGCAGCCCACAGCACAGCAGCACACGGCCCAGCACAGACACGAACCCGCTGGCAATTTGGGGGGAAAAAGGGCAAAACACAACAGAATCCACCTGACGAAGCTTAAGAGAAGGGACACTGCATACTCACACAGCTCAGGGAATATCAAGCCTGGAGCAAAGCTCAGACTCCTGCGTGCACTTCACAGAGGTGTCAAGGAGCTGTGCAATTCTCTGATACCTGTGAGATTTGGCCCTGCAACCAGTTTTAGTCTGACAGCACAGCACAGCAAAAAGTGAAGAGCGCAGCACCACTTCTGTATCTGGCATTAGTCTCACTGTGCTCCAGTACTTTGCATACAGAATGACATTCTGAAGGTAGATGTGGATGAGAAGGTACAAATTCTCCACTTTCAATGCACCTAAAAAACCCCTAAACACTGCCCTGAATTTAAGCACCATTTCTTAGCCAAATTAGAGAGACATTTTTGGCTTTCTGCTTTTGCCTGCCTGTTCCTTCCTGCTGAGGAAAATGACAAACAGTAGTCAAAGGAGAGGAAATTAACTCTCACATATGATTAAATTAATAATCCCAAAGCATCTCTCCTGCCCAGAACAGATACTGGGATGCTGAGGCAGCTGTATAAAAATGACAGAAATTCCCATTCAAAATGAATGGCTTCTCAAATAAATTACAAAGAAAAATTAATATGAAATAAAAGTACTTCACGAGCTTTGCCCAAAGTTAAATGCATTTACATTTAAACTCTTTAGCTCTTTTCCATGAGTTTGTGTACTGTAAGTGCACACTCACACAGGCGCACACACACATCTGTACAGTGCATTAACAATGTCAGTCAAAATAAAACTTTTCAGTGTGTTACAGGTTTTAGGCAGAAGGATTGTAACACAAGTTATTTAAATGTAAGGAGCAATGACAGCATGAACCACATGATGTATATGAGCTTATTGCTATGTGCATTAGATCACTTCCAGTAGCTTCCATCCAAGTCCAAGAACTCCACCAGCCTTCAACCAAGGTCTGAAACATCTCTAAAACAGTGTCGTTATTTTTGGACTCACATGAACCATCCACATTTCAGAGAACTGAGGTGGACTACTACTAACACAGTACTGTTCAACTGGTTTTGGTTCTTGCCATTTTACTAAGCATGGCCAGATTCTCAGAGAAGCACAGATTCATGCATAGACAATCCATCAGTTCTGTTCCCATAGTGTTGGGCTTGAGTTGACGGGCTGGAATATTGGTACTGTGGGGAACCATTCTCTTCAAAGGCTGGGGAAGTCCTGTATCTTACTGGACTATCCACAGAAACAGCAGGAAGACTGTGTTCTTGTAAAGGTGTTGACTGAAAATGCTGGTATTTCTGGAAGTTATCCAAGTGGCCTTTGTTAAGGTCTTGGCTCCAGGGCTGCCTGTAGAGTTCATGTCTGTAGACGAAGGCAGCGTCTGGCCACTTTCTCTCCTCTGGTAAATAATCTGCTGGAGGGATTATGAACTTGACACCTGGGGAGGACCTCGAGTTGCTGGTGTAAGCATCGACAGGAGCAATTTCTGTCTGAGCAGGGGCTGGTGAAAGAGGATTTTGGCGACTGGCAGGATAGGAATTCATTTGCAGTTTATTTGGGGAAAAATCTACTGACATAAAAGGAGCGTATGGCCTTCCAGAGGGGCTGGGTCGATTCCCGTGGTAATGCAGAGGTGCAGAACTTGTATTGCCTATACTGGAAACATGCTTTGGAGAATTCCCATAGTAAGTAGGGGGATTACTATAACCTGGCAGTGGCTGTTTTACATTCAGTCCGTGAGGTGGGCCATCAGACTGAGATGCGTATTTTGGAGATCTGGGTTGTGAAGTGAAGGTGTAATTATTGGGTATTTTTAATGGAGGTGGTATTTTTTCTCTTTGCTTTCTTGGACTGTTAGAAAATGCTACATGCCTAGGACTCTGTGGATGAGCTCTCTCAAGCATCTCTTCAACAAGATTCCCGTTCTCAGTTTCATCATCTGAAACATTGTCATACTGAGATGCATTAGACCCTCGCTTACCTTCATCAGCATCCAAAACCCTCACCTTTTGCTTGACATTCAAAGGCTGCATTTCTCCAGGACTTGGCGGTGGGCCCAAAACTGAATGGTTTACTTGCCTCCCTTTCACCTCTGCAGTGAGTTGCATTGTCTTTTCCATTATTTTGATATCAGACGGTTTATTCCACTTAGGTACAAATTCCCTTCTGGTATTGGAAGTAGCATTAGAATTTTGATTAGCAGCTGCATTATTGTATAGACTTGAGCTGTCTTGCTCTGTTGGCTGAGGCTTTTTTCTGGTATCTACCTCGTTCTTAGGCAAACTGTTTTGTGTCTCTGTTGGTCGAATCTTTTGCTGTTTTAAGGAAGGTTTCTTTTCCACAGAAATAATTCTTTTTCGGTCATTTGGTGAACTTTCTGGTTCTTCTTCTGCAGATAGTCTTCTCTCTGTCCTTCTTGCTGCTTGTGTACCAGTACTATTCTGTCCATTAAGAACTGGAGTGGAGTTAAGCACAGAAGGCTGAGGCCCTGATGGAATCTGCCCCAATGGCTTCTTTGGAAATTCATCTTCTTTACCTAAAACAAGACCAGGAATAACATAAATTCACCTTTGTGCAGAAGCCTTCTTTGATCTTTTGGTCATGCAAGCAAAAATAGCTAAAATTAATGGGACCTCTCTGGGTCACCATTCTGCTGGACACCTCAAAAGTTCTGTACACGGACATCAAACAGAGATTTTCTTTAGCCTCTCATCCCAACCAGTTATTCCTTCCTACAGCTCATGCAATCTTACCAAACTTTTGCTCTGTCATGACTCTGCTGAAAAAACCCCCATTTTTCTAGATGACATGTTGGTTACAGTACTTACTTTGTATGGAAGCCTCCTCACATTGTCACATTAAGCAAACTACTTTGTCCACTTTAAAAATCCTTCCCAATATCCCTCTCCTAACTGATTGTTCTTCATTCATTCATCTTTTAATGTTCACCTCTAGCAAGCCACACTATCAGTTCCTCCCTCACATGCACAAAGTTTCCAGATTACATCTTTGAACTGTCTCTCACTTTAGTTTTTGGGTGGAGCTCCTCATTAACATCTGCACAATTAAGACCTTGTTCCTTCTAAAACCCTCCCTGCCTAGAAACTTCATCCTCGGTATTAAAAACCTCTGGTAAAAGGCCCTATACACAGAATCTGTTTTTCAGTTCAGCTGTTTATCAATACAGAACAGCTGAAGCAGCTGACACCAATACCGGCTACGTCATGGTTTCAAATTGAGTGTTCCATGGCTGGGTTTTGCTGGACACAAGGACAGCATTTACAGAACAAGGACACCAATGGAAAGTTCTTCCGGACTGGAGCTCAACACATTGCAACAGCCAGTGGTAAACATCAGCTGTGTGGGGACCCAGAGCAACTCACAATGACATACAGAAACAATAAAGAAGTGTTTCATGGCTCAATGCTGCTCACAGAACAATTCACATCAAATTTTCTACTGCAATCCCTCTCCTTAGCAGTCAATGCCCCTCATAATTGCAGCCAAAGTCTTTTATCATATCTACTTGCATATAACTTATTTAATTGTGTAATCCATTACTTTCCCATTATAAAAAGAAAAGGTCATGCACTTCTCATTAAATGTATTAATCTAGATATAATTCATTTGATGTTCAGCATTTTTAAAAAACCCACAAAGTTTTAAAATCAGCATTACCAAACAAATCCTACTCACTGTATACCTATTTATAAAGCAGAAGCTCTGCTATAAGGAGGAGAAAAGAAATGGCTACCCTTGCTTAAATGCCATGCAAAATAAATTACATAAAATGGCTGTTGGTAAAATAATTTTGTTTAATCCCTGCTTCTTCCTAAGGCAAGGACTGTAGAATCTCTTCCCATCAGAGATCAGAGAGCTAGCACCTCACTTTCTAGCTATTTGTAATTTAAATTCTTTTTGTTTGTCTATAAGGGTTCACAGGAGTGAATACACACAAATGTCTCTCCCTGACAAGTGCTGTGGTTACAAGTGAGCTATGTTCATTTATACAGGCATGAGCAGGAGCTCCATCTTTGATGAGTGGTTCATAATACAGATACACTGAGGAAAGCCAGCAGCCAAGGTCACTGTTATTTATTGTAACAGCGTAACAAACCACCAGCACGCATCAGTTGCTATATAAACTAAATGAAAACACAGAGTTTGAGCCAGCCAGGCCATAGCAGGAGGACGGCAGAGAGGAACACAATGGCGCTGTGTGTCACGACAAGGTAACTAAATAAAAGCACTTAATAGAAATAGCCTGGCTTTGCCAAAAAATTAAACTAGTGTTTTCTTGATTTTTCTGCCTAAGAGGCAAAGGTCACATGGAAACCTACCCTTTGCGTCAGAAATAACGTCAGAAACCTCACCTCACACATAGCACATGGTGGGGCCAGGCCTCAGCATTAGGCTCCAGTGAGCGGCTCTTGAAATTACAAATCTTATGTTTGGTCTCTTTCCATATGGGCCCTCACTATTCCCAAATCAGGCTAAAATCTGGAACAGGGCTCTCAGACCTGCACTCCCCAGCAAGGGAACGTTCCACCACTGGAAGAACAGATGAGGGGTCAAAGGAAAGAGTTGCATGGATGCTGTAAAAGAGGTGATTTAACAGCTCTGCAATACACTGACTGCTGCACCAGCCTCTCCAAAATTGTCCTTTAGTCTCTAGGAATAGCAGTTCACTTTCTGAACTTGCTACTGTTAGGCAAGAGATATCTGTATCAATTCCATCTGCATCCTCAAATACAAGGTCAGGCAAAGCTGAAGATCCTGTCTCCTAAATAAAAGTGAATTTTGCACAGAATAAATATTCCTGATACTGAAACCATTGACTGCAGTGCTTTCAGTCTTACTTGAGTATGAAAATAGCATAGAAGTCTGAATTAAGAGACAATACTTTGGTATGTACAAAATATATACCAAAACCCTTCCATCTAAATCATACAGAACTAATCTTTATAGGCTGCTAATCCATTTATAGCCTCCAGGAGATTCAAAGTAGTTATGAAATAGCAGAAGAAAATGGCTCTGTAACATCTCTAAATTCTTTAATTTCTGTCCTTGTATGCAAGACATGTTTTAGAAAAAGTGTTTACTTTCTTCCACACTTGAAGTTAAAATATTCTAGTTATATATATAAAAACTTGAAGACCAGTTCCTCTGGTAGCTGCAAAGCTTCCTTCATTTGCCCAGGGTCATCAAAAGCATGAACTGATCTCTTTCCTCCCAGCTTTTATTCTAAGAAACTCCCACAGAGCAATAAGAGATCCTTTAAACACACTTGGTTGCACAATAAAGGTGGGGTTTGTGTGAGTTTTTGGGTTTTAATTTCACACACTTAAGGTTTCCTAATTACCATTAAGCTCTAATAAACCCAAGTGAGAATCCTGCAGACATTTTTACTGAATTCTATCAAGGCTCCTTTGTGTCACCTTTCCTTCTCATTTCAGGGTAAAGGAACACCCTACAACCAAGCATATGTGGGCTGCATGGTCTAGATGATGTATCCTGTAACATGAATTACAGCTGTAAAATGACTATCAGAGAAATCTTGCCATGTCTGCAGTGAAATTGTTAGAATTCAACATTAATTCATGTTCTGAGTAACAAAGGAAGTGTTGTAAGACAATAGTTCATTTAGAAGAAAACCTTGGCATTTTAACAGCATGATACCATGTTCATAGGCTGGTAACACCAGAGCTTAGTGCTTTCAGGGAAAACAGAAAACAGAGCAGTAAGAACATGTGGAAGGAGGCTCAGTGGGGAAAATAAATACAGGTTGAACCTTAGCCACAGGGCTTCCACAAAACTTGGTTTAACTCGACCCTGGACACAAGCAAGCGGCACTGGTTGCTCAGTCACCCACACCTGCGTGTGGAACTAAGCAAGGCCACATTGCTGGAGGTACCAATTCACGAATCAAGGCTACCAGACAGGCCTTGTTCTGGTTCAAAGGTGCTCCAGCACTGATCACCTCCTGCCATAAAAAGCACCGGGAGGAAAGGAGTTGTGTAAGGATCTATGATGCTACAGCAAAAAGACATCCTGCAAACCAATCACCCTCTGAAGAGAACTTTTTCTGAAACTGCAAAGTGGATACTTTACTCTAATTGAACTGTACAGATCACACAGAAATGTCCACACACACAGAGTTGCCGCTTCCAGTGAAACTTTTTTTTTAAAAAAAGCCCAAATAAAAACTCCTGAAGTTCCAAAAAAGTTCACAAAATAAACAAGTAGAGGATAACCAAATTACCACCATGCACATGACTACAATGGGACACCCCTCAAATGCCCAAATAGCATGCCAACTGTGTTGGGAATGCTTTAAGCAGTCCACTATCAGCAACAACAGCAAGAAACCCATGATGCTGCACATGCTGTCAAGAAAGAAAAAAGGTAATAAAAGAAAAAAGCTGAGGAAAAGAAACCATAATACAAAAGCAAATAAAAGAAACCAAGTCACAACAAAATCTCTACCTGAAGAGGCACACAAACAGCTCGCCAGACAAGCATGCAAAAGCACCAATTCCTCCAAGTCACATTTCTTTTATCTACCATTTTTCCACGCCAAATCTGCCTGAAGCCTCACACACAACTCTCAACCTACTCTCCTCTCCTTTATTACTTCAGCTAAAGTCCCTGTTCAAACTTCTCAGATCTGAGCACGAAGAAATTTTATTTGGGTGTTTTCAAGGAAATTCAATTGAGTATCAGTTTATGTTGTTGATCCAAGATCTGAGTTAATTCACTGCCTGGATATACCTGTCTGACAGAGAAATAGAGAAACTGCCAAATTCTACCAGAAATACTTTTGGGACAAGTGTTTTTCTATACAATCTGTGGTATTTACATACAAGAATTGAAAGCATTTTAAAACTAGAAGTTAAGACACAGCTGTCTAGTTCAGCTGTGACTGTTCTGACCTCTACAATCATTGAAATGTCCCTTCATCCTCTGAAGCAACCTGGGCAATGTGATTTTTCCCAAGTTGCCAGTATTCCTGTGAGATATACGTATCTCTACTCTCATCCTTCTCTCCTTCCTTCCTTCAACAGAGTAGATTTCTAGACAGTTTAGTTACTGGCTTTTCCCAAAGACAAGCAATATAATAGCTTGTATCAGAATTTACAGAGCGGAAACTACAGATTTTCTATTTTTCCTTTAGAAGAAAGGTAGTGATTTAGTTGGCTTCTACGCAGTATAGCATAAAATAAGCAAACAACAAAGGAAATACGGTGAAAAATGGGTGAGGAAGGAGAGCAATGGAAGTTGAGGGAGACAATTTAAGTAAAACAAGAACAATCATGTCCTTGTTTGTTGCTGGCAAACATATTCCCTGACATGAAAAGGAGCAGAGCAAATATGAGCAGATCTGACTGCTCCCCAAAAGATAAGAAATATAAGTAATTTTAAAGAAAGTTTGCCTCCTGACTTCCTCCTGCTCAAACAAGCCTTGGCCACCACCCAGTGGAAGTCGATCTCCACTACAAGACTTTTACAGATAATTGCTTCAGGAGGCACTAACAGCCTCATGCATCGAGTAGCAGACATATAATTGGAGTAAAGTGCTTTAAGTGCTCTCTCCGGTGAATAACAGCCTAGTCCTTAATTTCAGCACCAGAACACATGCACTTTGACTGTTCTAACACAATTTTCAAGGATGGTAATGGTCATAAAAACAACTCTTAAAATGACATCTTGAAATTTTGTGTTTATTTTCCATCAGTGACATCCCATCTTCTTTGCTTTACAAGTCCAAGAGAATTTTAAAGAAATTTAAGTGCCTGCACTAGAAGCTCAAGCTGCTGTGTGAAAGTCAACCTCTGCTCCTCCTCCTTTACATGCCATCATTGGCAAAGGAGCTGCTAAATGAAATACTGCTGGACAGCTTGAATGGAGAACAAAAAGCACTGTTTGCCTCTCTGCTGTTGTGTCACTTTTGTAGTACTGACAGTAAGGAAAACTTATTTTATAAACATCTGCATTCAGATAAACAACAGAATTCTTAACAGATTTGGCCATTAGCCAGAAGATACAGGTGCCCAGCTGCACGTCTGTAAGGTGTCCTTGCAAAAATGAAATTTCTAAAATTAACCACTTTGCTTTACATTCCTAATTCCACATTTCTACCAGAAAATATACTTCCCTGAAAAGTCAGTTTTAAACAGCAATATTAGCAATGACCAACACAATCATGTGGATCATGTGTTTAAAGACCATGCAAATTTTAAACAGTAAAGATTTTTAAATGATGCAAAGCCAAAATCTAAAACTGCTGAGGATATATACTAACTATATTAGTATAATTCCACATATTATTTTAGTTCACAGTATTGTAAAGTAGTTGCATCACACAAGAAACAAGGCAGAAAAACTAGTTTAGTTGATTAAAACATGAAATACATTGTCTGAAATAGCTACTTGTATAATCTTGAAGTACAAGAGAAAAATCCAAAATTCCTCTGAAACAAAACAGAACCAAAAGAAAAACACCATCAGAAACAGGAAAGCCAAGCTAAATTACATATTTCTACTGTTTTGGCTGTCAAAAGGCTCATTAACAGGAGAGAACAGACATTATTTAATAGATTAATAAGGTAGTATACATTTCTGCACTATCACTGATGACTATGTAAAATAGATAAGTGAATAAAAGATACTGGTAATAAATTTAATAATATATAACTTTGAAGATAAATATCAGATAAACATTTTAAAATTTATGGCAAATGCAAGATTCAAACTTCGCTAGTTTTCCCTGAATACAGAAAAGATTGGGAAAACTAGAAGAACTGCACTTTAAAGCTGGTGTTAATCACAAGAACACAGGCGGATTCCAAATTTGCCAATATTGCTTTAAAATTAAGGTACAAGACCTTTATCTTTGATTTAAGGCCTTCAGCTGTTCTAAAGTGTATTAAACTTCCAGTCCAAAAATCCAACCCAGGACCCCTCTGCCCTCCCTTTTCAGGACACCTTATATTAAAACACAGGTGAGAAATTGTCTCAAGAACAGACCTGAGGGGCTTCAAGCTTTGAAGGTGGGCCTGGCTGTCTTGTTTATTAAAAGCACTGGATTAATAAACTGTTTTCAGCAACATATTTTTAATATGGAACTTTCACCGGTAAGCACTTCTGTTTATTAAAGTCAGACACTATAAAAATCTATCCATATATAAATATTGTTTATTAAGCATTGCATTATTCATGTAGTCCTACAGGAAAAAATTACAGCAAAGATGGAAATTCTGTCCATATCTTGTGAGCATTTACAGAATTTAGCTGCTGTTTTAAATAACAGACATGGAAAGAATTTGCATCAGGGAATTTTGGAAATCAATGGTGTATACCAAGAAAATTCTTCTCATTATGGTCTTAACATCACCCTTGAATTAAGGAAGAAATTGTTGAATCTACACTGGATCTGGCTCCAGGAGAATATGTAAATTCACACAGATTTAGGTCAGAGTGCTGTTCAAGAACAAGCCATGATGTGGACACCCTTCATCATGTTCTAGGCAATCCAGAAAATACCAAATGCCTTTTCCTCTTTTTGAGGGTGTGTCAGAGAAGCACCTTCAAGGACAGTTTCATGTACAGCTGTCACAGCCTCCCTTCTCCAAGGTCTCAATAACCACAGCTTCCCAGTAAGAGGTGTGCTTATCACACAGCCCCATCTCCAGAGTCACGGGAACAGAGGGATGCCCACCTCAGGTACCTGTAGGAACAGCACTGGAGTTCCAAGCCACCCCATGGAGGTTGCAGTTGCTAAGTATGGGCTACCCTACACTGGTCAGCACTCAACTAGAAATCAGCACAGAAAGGAAGAAAAATCCATGGTCTTCTTTATACCAAACAACCCTGGTATTGGCAAAAGCAGCTCATTGGCATCCAAAATTAGCACGATCCCCTTTACATCCATGTTTTCTGGCTGAGTATTTTAAGGGCTTTATCGGTGAGAAAATGTTAAACAAGCCCCTTCCTTCTCTGCTCTGAAGGGAACAAGGAGCTCCTTAATTCAGTGACAGAAGCCATGGAGGAAGTGAGCCAGAGAAAGCTACATCAGACATAAACAGACATCCACTTTAAAGTAACACGAAAGTTATTACCTCTTTTAATATCCTACTGCAGCTTACCCTACTAGGGCAGGAAAATCTATACAGCCTAACAAAGGATGCCAGATGGAAAATTCCACTGAGCTTAATTAGCTCACTGCTATTCCTGGATGACTGATACTGATGCAACTGCAAGACGAAGATTTTTTTTCTTTTTTCCTAACATGCATTTTTACTTCAGTTCTTAAAGGTGTAATTCTTGCTCAGTGAAAAAAATTTTAAAAAATACAAGACAGGAAGCAGTGCTTTGATTTCAGCTGAGAAAACTAAAATAAACATTATTTTCTCAGGCTACAGTGAATACTTAAATGAGCAGGCTGGTATTTTTTGTGTCTGTACCACATAATAGTTTCATATGTTTTAGATTAAATTAGAAAAATACAGTAAGACTCGAGGTAGTAAAGACAGTAGAGCCACACATTTGTATGGGGTTTGCATGGCCAGGTTTTGGCAGCCTGTGGGAGGGACTCCACGCTGGGGAAAGGGAAGTATGAGGAGTCCTCACCAGTAAATGAAGCAGCAGAAACAATGACAAACTGATCACAACCCTAATTCCCCGCCCCTCTGTGCTGCTGGGAAGGAGGAAGTAGAAAAAAAATGGGAGTGAAGTTGAACCCATGAAGAAGGGAGGAGTGGTGGAAGGTTTTTTTTAAGATTTTATTTCTCACTATCCTACTCTGAAAAATAAAATAAAGCCAAAGGCTTTTGAAGTTCATACGAAGAATATATGAGGCAGCCTCACTCAAGTAGAGCTAAGAAGAGACAAATCAGCTAGATTCCCAAGGATTAAGATGAAGGCATTTTATTTTTATTCTGTGAAAGGTTAAGTAATGTTCCCTTCTACCCCTAACAAAAACATACCACACAGAAAGGCTTGTCCAGGCTACTTTGAAATCAAAAAGGAAAAACCTCAATTCCAGCATCAAAATACACTTTAGTTTGGCTTTCGTCTTCCTGTTTTAAAATTAAACCTCCCTCATTGATGTTGAGGGGGAAAAAAACCCAACACACAAAGACATTTTGTTACCCATGCTGCTTTAGCTACCAAAATTAAAAACCAATGTGGCTCAAAACAATTAGCATCCTGTCAGATCACCGTATCAGAAGTTACACCTAAGTGTGCACAGTATGAAATCAAACAACTGCATCCCACTGCCAAAGTGTCTCAGCAAGAAGACACAGTCACCATTCCTTGTTGCTGGTATCCGCAAGAAGATTCCTTGAGTATCACATTTTCTTTCACAAGGTGGGTGACTCTTACGTCACCTGAATCCTCCTTGAATCTTCTGTGATAATCTGCAGTATTCTCAAACAAACTTTCACGTGAAGGCATTTTATGTTCTACCAGAACAAAGGCCTTGAAATATAAATAAGTTAGGAACAGACTTTCTGCCTTCTGCATCAAGAAAATTTCCAGTACATTCTGTATTTTCCACAGATAATCTCAACATGATCTACATGCATCTGATTTTCTAGGCTCGAAGATACACTAACTCTATCAAGCAGCAAACTACAAAAATCTTTCCCGATTCTTCCCCTGCCAAAATTTCAAGTGAAACTTTTCACTGATGAAATTAACACACCCATAAAAAAATCTATGCCTCTACAAACAACTGGAGTTGTTGGGACAACCCCTTCACTGCTCGAACACAACATGGAGAACTCTGTATTTAAGATTTAAGAGACGAGACTCCTAAGATCTACCTCCTTGTAACATGGTGGTGTGGAGCTGATGTTAAAGGACACAGCTGCTCATATTTGTCACCATGGCATCCACTGGGACAAGATGCCTGAGACAGCACGTGGCTGAAGAGTAGCAACAAAGAGCAACTTCTGAAGAGAAAGTCAAGATTGAAATTTAGCTTGGGGAAAAAGGATGGAGAGAAGGTAGAATGGGAATGCTGTGGTGAGAAAGGGGAAGCAACTGATTAAGAGGCAAGAGCAGAAACTAGACTTAGACCTATTGTGGGTTGAAGAAATTCTGCTGGACAGATTGTACAGAAATTCAGGAAGAGGGCAAAACACAGGAATACGGAGCAGAAGAAATAGGAACTCTGACAAGAACCAAAATAAGAAACAAATATACAGAAAGTGTCTGTACTCCATGGGAACAGATCTGCTGAAGAACCAGATGAAACAGGTATTTATCTGTGATGAGTAGCTCTGACACAGCCCAATATTGTGTGCAATAAATAATGTCTATGGAAACAGAAAAATTAAGTTCATTAATGAAAGAACAAATTATCACAACAATGCTACACAGGCAACCTTTATTCTGACGCTTCTTAACTTCTGAAAGGTAACCACAGCAACTTAATAAAGTTACTTCAAGGTAAATTCTGCCATGTTTGTAATTTTTTAAAAAACATTTTCTCACATACTTTTCTACAATTAGCAAGGATGAAGTAAATGGACTCTGAGTAATCACAAGAAAAATTCTAGTTAAAGACTGTAGAGATAGGGATGCAAAAGAGAATCGAATCTTAAGAGGAAGAGGAGATCCTATACACTTCATAAGTTGGCTGACATAAAAGAACCATCTCTTATTTGCAACCAAAAAGGACAAAAGCTAAGAAGAAACAAAGAAAATTATTCCATTAAACCCCAGCAGGTCTATCACTTGCAAAAAATCAAAAATCTGGACTTGACTAACAGAAAAAGCTATGTGACCTCAAGTTTGGTCCACACCTAATCAATCTACAAAACAGTCTGGATTCTCAGACAATTCAGTGTTTCAGACACTTTGAAACCTTGATATCTGATCCTCTACCTGAAAGGTTTTATAAATTCAAGTTAAAAAAATTATCAGAACATGGTAGTTTTCAAAGTGCTTTGCTATTAGCTTAAAACCAGTAAACAAAACACCAAAAGAAGAGGAAATCCATGAAAAGAGAAGTGCTGATTTTACACTGTAAAATATTTTTGAGTAAAAACTCCCCAAATTTATGCAGTGATGAAGAGGAAAATATTTGCACAATTTTCAACAGCATGAATTAACATTTAAAAAATTAACAATGTGTGAATAGTTCCAAATATCTAACTCTGCATATGTGCAAGTTCCTTACCAGCTACTGGTAAATCCAGCTTTGCTCGTTTCAATTCTGATATAGAATTTTGGAGCTGCTCTATTACAAAGTCATCTTCATAGAAGAAATCCTTGGCTAAAGACTCCTGCAGAAATTCTACAAGCTCTTCCATTTGTAATTTCATCAGATGCTCTATATAAGGAGAAAATGTTACATTATACATTAAGATATCTTGGTAATGAACACTCAAAAATGTACTTTAGTCATTAGGTGCATTTGTTTTCAAAGTAGAATGAAAAACACTTGTTAATTAGGCAGGTAACAGATTTCTACAAGCAGAGATCTATAAATACATTAAAAATTCACTTGCAAGTCACCATGGAAATCCTTTCTACACATTATTTTCTACTTAAAACAGTGTTTTCCAAAAAGGGGCATCTTCAGAAAACTAACTACAAGTCACCCTCCTTCAGCCTTCTCATGCCCAACAGTTTCAGGTCTTTATTCGTCAGCTTGCATCCTCAGCTTACAAACACTGCTGCAGACCTGTACAACATACATCATCTCTCTTATTAGGAGCTCTGAAAAGCAGAAAAACATTTTAAAAATCGCTATTTACAGTACCCTCATTCACAACTGAATTAACTCCAAATGAAATGACGATGGCAGTTCACACTTCAGAACCGTTGCTTCAGGCTCTCTGAAAATTCAGGTCATACTTTGAAAGTCATTTTACAGTTATCCGATTATTTTTCTTTCCCTTTTTACACAGCAGTGAGGTCATGTGGATTGCAAGGCTGTAACTGCATACCTATGTCGCTTTTTTCATCATTTGTATGTCATCAAAAGTTTCAGAATGTATAATTTCAATACGGAAACCATAAAAAAATGCTTTGGTGCTGTAACAAAAATGCTCTAAGCATGTATTCCACAATGACACTTTGACTGGATAGCTATACCATCCACATTTTTGAGAGTAGACAAGAAACTGGAAAACAAATCGGGATCTGTCTTCTGCCAACTTCTCTGCCAGCCTCTCATCTCCTCTGTTGCCGTGAGGTTCTCTCAGTGTTTGATCATGGAGGAAGCTGCTGTGTACTTGCTAAGCAAGCAAATCCACACTCACACTTTTTCCTCAGGCCTTCCCATTAAAAGAGTGGGAAATAACAAAAAAATTCAAGTAGATGTCTATTTGCAAATAAAGAAGAAAAAACAAAATGCTAAGCCTAATAATTTGCCTCTAAATGTTTAGCTTTCTCAAATGCAATAATGTAAAAAGTAACCTTTTCCATTTCTCAAAGCAGTTCATGAACAAACTAATGAGAACACCCCAGGGAGACAGTGAGGTAAGCATCACCATAGTTCAAGAAGGATAAACCAGCAAGGAAATTATGACATTGATTCTGCAGGCCCCATGCAGACCTCTGTATTTAGAGAGAGTCAAATGACTTCACTGAGAAAGCCAAAATCCCACAGGAAGAGTGTCTCAAAGCCAAGCTACAAGTTACCATCCGCAGAAATGCTCAAGTCTATTTAGAAGCCAACAGCCACCCCCAAAAGCTTTCTGGGTCCTTTGGAACTTAGGATGCTAAGTCAATTCAAGGAACCAAGCATAGATTCTTTAGACAGTTCTATTCACAATCTCAAATTTTACCTCACCCAAAGTAAAGAGATGAAGGAGAAGGTCACACAGGCAGACTACAGAAATTCTGGATTTTAATTACATTCTTGGACAAGCAATGGTATCACCACACAGACTGCTGATTCCTTGTTGCTGAGTATTTGCTGGTAGATTTTCAGCATTTAGTGGCACACTCTGGCTTCTTTGTGTGCTTTTTCAATTAATTTAAATCCTGTGGGGGCTAACAAGCCATTTCCAAACCATGAAACTACTACACTTTTCCCCACTGTTTAGTCAGCAATACAACTCACTTCAGGTCCAAATAGCTTTTTGACTCTAATAAATACTTCTTTGACAGTCACACTGCACTGGGCCCAGCTGAGATGGAGTTACTTTTCCCCACAGCTGCCCTCACAGTGCTGTGTTGTGCACTGGTGTCTAGAAAGGTCCATCTTGTTTTCTCCTTCCTCCAGCCCTGTTGGAGGAGGGAAGGTATAGAGCAGCTTGGTGGGCACCTGGATCCAGCCAGGGTCAACCCACAACATACAAACTGTAATAAAGCAAAGACTTTTAACTTTTTGTGTGTAAGGAATGAAAAATACCTGTCAGGAACAGCATAAGGCAAATGGGAATCTATGGCTTTCACACATTAAGGTAAAACCACGCAAGATCAGATCAAAACTAGCCAAACCTCTGTTTAGGTTTCAAATGTTTGAGAGATTTCTTACTTCTGTGCAGTTTCAGAATTGTGTAAGACATTGCAGTGAGAATCCGCTCTCCTTCAAGTATGTAGATATCCCATATCCTGAGGCTTAATGTAAAGGGAGTCTGCAATGACAGAATCAGGCAATGCTGTGAAAACAGTCTGCCCCAAGTCACAATTTAAAACAGCAACAGAAAGAAAAACATACTCACACGATCAAGAAAACACTGGAAAAACCACTTGGTTGTGTAAAAGCTGGTGGGCATATCCTGGGAGTCCTGCAAACAACACAGAAGTTGAAAAACACCTTCAAAAATCCAAGTAATGCCTTGCACTGTCCATGACAAAACATTTTCCCCTTGAGGCCAATGTACTCAATAGTCACTCAATAGTCACCCAATAAATAATTAATTTCACTATATAAGACACTGTTACTTCAATCCAACAGATGCAATTCTGTTTTTTATAGCTTTCCTTCATCAATTTCACCACCTGAAGAACATACACTTGGAAATACGGAAATATTAATACATCCTAGACTTTTATCATGTTTTTGGGACAGAGGTAGCAGAGGATAAA
This sequence comes from Oreocharis arfaki, assembly GCA_013398015.1. Taxonomy (NCBI): domain Eukaryota; kingdom Metazoa; phylum Chordata; class Aves; order Passeriformes; family Paramythiidae; genus Oreocharis; species Oreocharis arfaki. The sequence continues at coordinate 115,363 of VZRR01006734.1, read as the reverse complement.
ATCCTCTCTCAAGAAAATAAATCAATTCTCTGGAGCAACCCAAGTTCAGGCACCGGGTCCATTAAGTCTTTCCTTTCTCTGTAGCAAGGCTGCCACTTTATGGGAAAGGCTGAAAGGACTTTGTTACAAAAACAAATATCCATGAGAAATGATTGTAAAACAACCAAATTCTTTGACCACTGGGCCTCGAACAGGATGTAGGCTGATAAGGAATTGTATTTCTTAATTAAGGGGCCTAATTTCCCCTAGAGCACTGATAATCCACGTGGTATGACACCCATTCAAAGATTGCTAAAGCTTCTCTGCAGCTCCATGGAGCTCTTTAAAGTCCTAAGCACAGTTAGAGAAAAAGCCGAAGGAAAAGCTGAAAAGTTAAGAAATCCTGAATTTAACTGTGGGATAACATCATATTCTACGCTTGTCAGATTCAGCTTTTCCAAAAATTATGGACCAAATTCTAGAACTTAGTTATACAAACACTGAATAAGCAAGGGGCCAAATCCCTTTGGTTTATGTGCAGGCTTTACTTTCATCTTCCAGGAGTTAACACTGGCTCATTTTAGTGACACTTACAGGAAGATATGAGGAAAAGGTGTTGCTGCAACTGAGCATCTCTAACACTACCTTTTAAGAACTGGAGTTGGATTCTGGCAGTACCAGTGTACTGCAAAAGGAAATTCTTGATGACTACTGGAAGGGCATTTTTCTCCCATTAGAAAAATAATTTACGTCTTTGAATAAATATAGCCAATATTAGAAAAAAAAGAGGCATATTATTTTCTACTTAAGATCATTAGAAGAGATAAAACTCTATATTTAGCTTCATGGATATAGAAGTATTTTAAAAGGACCATTAACCCCTCTTACAAAAGTTATTTTTTAAGCAGAGATTAAAACTGGTTGTTCATAAAGTCACCTCTGAACAGAGATGAACCACAAAGCTAAACATACAAAAAACCCCTTGATAAAATGTTCCAGCATCAGCTTGCTTACAGCAGCTCACACAAGGCCAAAGAGAAGAACCTCACATTGTGCTTAACTCAGAGGTCCAAAGTGAGACAGACACCCAAAATACCCACTCTTAGGATCCAATTTTATCATAACTCTGCCAAGGTGCACCATAACTTTGTCTATAACGAAAAAACCAGCACTTCTGCCTCTCAAAGCCTTGCATTTGAGGTTTGAGTATGCTTGATGTAGGGGGTTCACTTGAACTCAAACAAGGTAGAAAGCTGTAAATTAGCATTGCTTGTATAGTGAAATAAATACTTACCAAATGCTGCTTAAGTTTGGACAAAAATTTCTTCAGTATTTTGTCATGATGTTCCTGAAACCTCAACAGTTTTGGAAAACCAGGAATAAAAAAACCTAAGAAAAGATGTTGACCATTTAACAGGTGTTTGTACCATAAAAATTACATTAAAAAGGCATTAAGACTCCAAGAACATCATCCTTCTATAAGACCACTGAATCTGAACAGATATTCCTAACAGTATTTTGATGTCTCTATACAGATATGCACATACCTCTGCCTAAATAGGTACAATCAATACATTTCCTTAGTGACTATTATTAGACCAGAATGACAAATGACAGCAGATCCGTCAGTCCTACATTAGTCAACCCAATACAAGATCATGTGGAAGCCACATTTATAATTATTCCTTAAAAGAAAACAAAACAAAGAATCACAACCCACATCCACTAACACATCCACTAAAACTGAAATTATAGCCCAGAAAATTCATGATGGAAGAGCAAACAGCATAGGTATCTACTAAAACTGTCTGCATTGAAGAAAAGACCATAAAAAAGACAAGAGGGATATTCTAGCAAGACAAATATCATGATTATATACTGTAAGTAAAGACTGTAAGCTCACACAACTGAAACAAACAGCATAAAAAACACCATCTTACAGTTTTAGTGATCATACATAGAAAAGGAAAGCTCTAAGATCCCCTTCCAACTGAGGTATCAGCAGAGTTAAAAAATGGCCCAGAGCAAACACATAACACAAGGCAAGAATTACAGACAGACACTGGGTTATATGGATCTAGTACAGCAGTTCCCTATTCTTAGAATTAAAAAGGTTATAAAAAAACCCAAATATCTTTTAAGCAGTATGAAAACTGGAAGAACAAGTATGGGCCCATAGTAACCATACCACTTAAAAAAAGGGAAAAGGAATGATTAAAGAAGTCTCACACCCAAAAGCAAAGTCTTTCTAGTTACCTATTGTGTAATTCAGTGCATAGTCACTAAAACACAAGAGGTACCACCTCAGACTCACAGAGGTTTAGTATTTAATAGATACAAATGCAAATTCTACAATTCTTAAATGTCAGGTTGCATATTAGGAAATTTCAATAACACAGGCAAGGCATTTGGTTTTTTTCTTACTGTAAACAGTGAATAACTGCATCAAAGCTAATTAGCCATCAACAGTAACAATAAAGGTTCTTTTTCCATGGAAGGTTGCTCTTTCACATTTATATACACCAACTCATTGTGCTGAATTTTAAGACTATAGAAAAGATCAATGGAAAGAGTTTCCAAAAAAGCAGATAATTTTCAGGGTCAGATCATCCATACAATACGAAATACCCCAGAGACCAAATTCATCTCTTGATTTCATGGCTAATGGGCTGCACCCAAAAAGTATTACAGGTTGTACCACAGGTAAAAGTGAAAAACATGTGAAAAACCTCATCTGTGGGAAGGAGCTTTCAACCATCCTAATCTTGCCAATATGATTCTAACTGAATTACTCCGCCCACTCCCACGATTTCCATATGGAGATGCCCAGTTCAAAGAACCATCTGATGGTCAGTGGCATCAAGAGCAATTAGAAAAGCTTTTCTTCATGGATATTGGCAGATTGGAATCAAAATTGCTTAAGCTTTAAAGAGTTGACAAACAGTGCTTTAAGCTACTTTCTCCAAAGAAGAACATAGAAAGTGCAAACTGTAATATGACAGCAGTTAAATCAGTTTTAAAGTTTCCTTTCCAGAATCTACAGTGACATTTGCAGATGCACAGTGACATAAACTCATTTAAAACAGATACATCCTAAGAATCACAGGAAATCCAGGTTGGATGGGATTTCTGGAGATTATCTGATCCAACCTGCTGAGAGCAGAACCTTAGACTAGTTTGCAACATTTAAAAAATGATAAATTGGGACCACATGAGTTATAATTAAAGTATTATCAGCATATCTATAAATGCAAGCTTGCCTAACAGGCGCTGCCAAGACAGCTTCAGTGTGTATAATAAACCTATGGCACGACAGTTCATATGCCCTGGGGAGGAGCTCATCAAGCCTTGGGCTACTCAAAGTTCCCTCCTTCCTTCTGACATCACTTGGCAGGTGTGTGACAGGAATAAAGCAGGGTAAGAGGGAAGTCTGCTACATTTCAAGCAACAAACCTGCCTGCGTTCACTCTCTTGTTCATCACATCCTGTTCATCAGACACATGACTTGGTAAATAAGGAGCTGATTTTGACTTACTTCCCCCAAAATACCTAGAATTTTCTGTGAGATTCGAGGAGCTCAATATTCTACACAGTTGCAGAAGTCTGGATTATTATGAAATCTATGGATTTTTTGTAAGATGCTTTTCATCTGTGTTATCATTGTGTAAAGCTCCAAGAAAATCTTTCGACATTTGACAAATTCAAAATTTCATTTATGACACTGACATCACACTTTTTTTCGTCCCCCAGAGTCGATAGCTTTGCAGAACTATAAACAAAAAAATAACAAACCATCTCTTTGTTTTGGGGGTGGAGAACATCCAGAAACACTAAAAAGCCAGGGAAGGAAGATGTTACAGAATGAGAAATTTTTCAGCAGGGAAAAGCAGCTAGAGCTTTTCGGAAATTTGCTAAAAAGCCCAAGTTCTGGATGACATCTACTTCTGCAGGCTTCCAAGAACCACAGCTTTTCTGAATCACCACAACTGTAACATCACAAAGGTTTTGGAATTCCTGGATTTGTTCCATACCAATAGCCATGGAATATGCATAGATGATACTAAATCGGGCATGGAAAGAGAGAACTACCAATAACAGGAGAGCAACAATACCATGAAAGCAGGAAATTCTGTGTGAGGCAGAGATAGAACTGAGAAATCTGAAGTTCATGCCTAGACACAAGTCCATTTTTTACTGTAGATTCCTGCCCTGCTAAATGATAGCACAGCTGCAATATTATTTAACACATTCTCTATTAGGTTTCCACTACTATTTTATTACTGTATAGATGTCTACATAACCAGCTTTCAATTGGTTACATTCCCTGAGAGAATAAGAGAAGAGGAAACCATCTGATTTTCATTAAGAACTATTTCAAAGTTATCACATATAAAAACCATTACTTACTCTTACAGATGAGAGCTCCAGTAACATCCAATACCTCCCCAAGTATAAAGCTCCTATTATGTCTTATTTTTGACCACTCAGAACACCATAGCTCCATTTTCAAATAATTTACAGCTTAAATAGGACAGGCTGAAACCTAAATATACTGACATGAAACTCCATACCATGCATAGCGTGCTTTGGACCAGAGAGAAGTTTCACCAAGGCCCAGAAGGCATCTTCTTCATTCATGTACATCAGGAGCAAAGCTGTGATCTGGCTCATTCCTTGACAATATCCAACTTCCTGAAAATCATACAGTGGCAATATTAAAATGCTGGAAACAAAAGCCTCATAGCCAAGAGCTTTCAGTTTTTCTTTGAGTTACTGGAGGAAAGATGATGCCTGTCTGGATGGCAAAGCTTCCCACCAAACATGCTTCATATTTAGACATTAAAAACACTGATAGACAGAAGGGATGATGCACAACCCTTCAACTGAAAAGTACCCTGGAAGTATTGATTGCTCATTAGAACTCACTACCAATGAACAAAATCCTTGGTCAGTACTAATATTTTCAAGTTACTGTATCACCTTATTGTCCAATGGATGCAATTTCTCATTTACTCATAATTTGGGGGGGGTTCGTGGAGGGTGAGAGTATCTGGCTTTGTTCTGGTTTACAGTCAGGGCACCATCTGATACACAAAGGATTTTTCAAGAGTGACCTGTAACTATAAACTTGCTCAAGTTTAGCAGCCCAATAGCAAGCAACTGTAACAAACCCACAGAAAAATGTTCTTGTTCCAAAACTGAACTTGAGTACTTCCTCTGCTACTAATTTTGAATTTTATGGCAGTAACCTATGTCACTATCATTCAGCTGCTCAGATAACCCCATCAATAAAGTATTTGTAAGGACAATTACTTAATTGTTGAGTCAGTTTTTTCAGGTTTACAAGTTCCTAACACGACTTTGTTCTAGAGCCAAAGCATTAGAACTGCTACACATTAAGAGGAAAAATACAACAGAAGTGCAAAATAAAAACTTCACTATAATAGTCTCATCATTACACTTTAATGATTGATTTAAAACATAATTATTCAAGCAACTTGAATATACTAGTCCAATGTTTTATAGAAGGTATAAAAGGTCAGACAGAAAAGTTACATTTCCTAGAACTTTGAGAAAATCCAAACAAACCAGTATTTAATTCAAGTAACTGCTTAATTCCTCTTTCCTCTTCTAAAGTTAACATATTTTATATTGACTTCTAGGGAGTTGCTGATGGATTCAAAATGGAAGATATACAGAAATGTTCAAAATGGGCCCAAGGAATGAGGAGACAGTGCATTAAAACCACAGATAAATGTGGACACGATGGCATTTCTTTTTCTTCTATTTTTAGCATATAGCCAAAAGACACTGCAAAATACATAAGCTTCTAACCCTCACGATACAGTTTGGAAAGCCCACTCTAACAAATCCCCATCCAGGACTGCAGCCAAGACCAAGGGCTTACGTAAAGAAGATGAAACCTTTTAAACTAATTTCAAATTTTTAGAACCTTTCAGGTTATGAAATACACCTGTGGACTCCAACATGAATCTTTCTGCAGCATTTTCCTCCCCATCATTCAAATGAAAGGGAGGCAGATAATATAATGGGGGGAAATATCAGTCACATAACACTCCAGCACAACACAAATTCATTATTCTTAAGAGACACAATCCTTGGCTTCAGCCAAATTGTAAGCACAGTTCAGTCTGTCCAATAAAACTCATAATTGAGATGCTTTATTTTAACTTCAGCTCAAAACATGTCAACAAATCATTTATTTCTATGTATTTCCAAAGGTCTCTGAAATGTTTGTTGGTTTTTTAGGGAGAAAGAGATGCAAGTTATCTTACAGCACATTCAGAGAAAACAGATTTAAGTGTGAAGGAACACAACTTACCGTATTATATATGGAATATGCAGCTAAAACATGGAACAAAGATTGTTGCCTGGAGAAATAAGAGCAAAAAAATGAAAAAAAATAGTATTATCTTTCATAAAACCAGAAAAACATAAAAGTAGTGAACTGGATTTTGGAAACATGTTTTCCTAATTTAACCTGTCTAGCACCAAAGAACAGGATAAACCACACTTCACAAGGATAAGTGCTTCTGATTTCAAGTCGATTTTGTAATTAGCACCTTTATGATGTTTTACATGTTGAAATGTTTCAAAAAGTATCAATAATACTTTAGAAGAGAGTGATGGCACATCATCATTTTTACAGACAGGTAAAGTAAAACATTGCATGGGTGACATTTCAAACACTGATTTATTCTGAATGCTAAAATGTAAATGCCCCAAACCTGATTTGTGTGCTTGCAGAACACTAACAGCTGTTACTGATTCCAAACAGAGATGTAGAAGTGAAGATGTGAAATACACAAAGTAGCCACAAAGGTGTCTTAATCTTGGCACCAAAATTAGCGTTTGCTCTAGTGACTGCTACTGTCAAACTGAAGAAAAACAATATTAACTCTGATACTTCAGAGCAAGAATTACAAAGAGCTTGTAGAGGTCCTTCGCTTTCTGTGAAAGTAGCCAGACAAAAATCCCCAAACAACAACAACAAACCAACCAGCACAACTCTGCTCTTTCCAAGTGGTGTACGAAAATAACGGTGGAGAGCTCTTATAATCAACTTTTAAATTAGCAGCTAGTTTTTGTCAACTCTTCAGGAGAGAATCTGGATACCTGAATGCTTACTTTCATCTACAAATAAAACTGATAAAATTTAACAGCTGAGTTGTGCATATAGTCCTTTTTCTGTCCAGCAAAATTTTCTCCCTGTTACTAATCAATGAATGGAAAGAGGTATTACCAGGCTAAAAAATAGAAAGCATAAGCCAGAAGGTGCTTATTTTCTTTTGGGAAGAGTATTTATACTTGGAGAATTTTATCAAAACATCTGCATTGTGGCATTTTGGTTTACCCTCTTGCAGAAATGAAGCTTAGCCATGCTTCAGTAACCAAAGTGTAACAAGGTACTGGACATTAAGCTGTAGCCTCATTTTACAAGGACAAACTAACAGGCCCCCAATGTACAAAGGAGCCTCCAGTACCCTCAGATGACCATATGAAACTGAGCATAGGAGCTCTATCTCATTCACAGTTACATACACACAATAATGGTGATTTTAGTATTATTTACACTAGATAGTAGCACTAAAGACCTGTAAAAGAATGAACCTTCCAAGACATACAGTCTGCTCAAAAGTCGAACAAGCTATTGACTTACCCAGGGGACTTTTATTTCACTGCTATGTGAAATGATTTCTGAATTTTTCATTTAGGCATTGCTGGAAATGCATAATATATGTACAGTAATTCTGAGATCTGTTCCAAGTGTGAAACTGCTTTAGGTAGCCAAAGGCTTTCCCGTGGACTCTGAGGGCATGGCTACAACAGCCACAGGGACTGGAGCTGGCTCTGCTTGTGTTAACCCCAAACTGACGAGGCAACGAGCTTCTGCTGACATCTAAAAGGTGGGCACAGAAGGAAGAGAGGCCCGAGCAGCACAGGCACTGACAGCCCTGCACAAATGGATCTGAACTGCAATGGTTGCACAGAGCACTCTCCGTTTGGGAATCTCCGCTCTGTGCTCCTTCCTTACAGCCATCACAGAAATACCCAATTTAGAATTTTTTCACAAAATATCCAGAGTAACAGTGGAAGGAAATGTTTCTTTTCTTATCACATTAAAGTCCACAACTCTGAGTACTGCTTTTTGAGAACAGCAGACTACCATAAAATCTGCCTTGGCAAGAAAAGAAGATTAAAAACTGAACTAATACAGAGACAGAAGGGGAAAAATACCCTCCTCTTCTCAGCAAGGTGCTGATGCTGCAAGCAAGCAACAATACTGATGTTTGTATCCCCAGTTTTTTCATGATTAAGCATTTTTAAAGATGACAGCTGCCTAATATTCCTCATCTAATGGCAGCAAAAAATAACAAAACATTCTGAAAAAATTCAAAAACATTATGGCCTACAGTTGTAAATAATTAAATGCTCACATACAAAAATACTGCTTTATTTGGCTCTGAATTAGATACTGGGAGAAGAAGAACAGGAAATCCAAAGGAAGGCTAAGATCTCTGGGAAGGTGAAAGTTTACTTACTTTACACCATATCTGTCCCGAAACATGATGTGGTCTCTGTAGGTCCTGTTTACATCAAGGTCAATTTGCCGGATGTCTGGCGACGACCCTCGTGCTTGACACTTCAATTTCTGGGAATATGGTAAAGAACAGGAACTGAGTTTAAAATTGTGAACTCTAAAACAGCAGAAATCTGGTTGACTGTACAGCTATATTGAAGTAATTGCCATCACATGATTTAAAACAATACAGAACAGCAACTCACGAGATTACCAGTTTTAACTTCCAAAATCAGCATATACATGTACAAATTCCGTGAGTCCGAAACAGCCACAGAGTAAAGATGCAGAAAGACCAATCCTGTAACACACATTTTTCTGACACATCATTCGCTGCCCATATTTAAGGCTGGCTTTTCTTAGCATTTCAAATATCTTACTGCCATTTCTCAAGCAGGCACAGCACTAGAGAAAGACAGAAAATTAATTTTGCTACTCAGGAACAAGAACCTGAGATGCAAGTACTCTAGACTAAACTTTAAGCAAATGATTTAGTGTGGTTTTCATACTTTTCATGTAGTTTTCTCTAGCAGAAGTAATAGCTACATAGCTGCCAGTTATTATCTAAGTATAGATAATGGACATTTCTCTAGTAATTTCCTCTGTCTTTCTGTTCTAATCTAATTTAGCTGTAAAATATGTCTACTTTAGCACTTGCTTTAGTGTTTTATAATTAAACCCATTTTTGTAATTGAATACTTATGAAGCCTGCACAGGTTTAGACTGACACCTTATTTTTTGCACTTAAAATAATTTTCTCTTGACACTCATTCATTTATTCTCACTTCTGTCCATAAAAGCTGAGTTTGCAAGACCCTGGATTCAATACAGTATTTTCAAACCATTACTTCTGACTATAAGAGAATACCACAGACAATCGAAAGGCAAAACTCTACGTACTCTGGTTGCAAGAAGAGTAAAGACAAAAATAGTAACAAGAAAGGGATCAAACAGGGAACAGTAACATGCACCAAGTCTGTTAACACAACCAGAAGGCTTTAGGCACATGAAGAATTACTTGTAAGTCATTGAACCAACACAACACTAATCACAGTCTCAGCTATGTGCACCTTTCAGTACAATTTACACTAAACACCCAGAATGATTTGTCCCCCAGACAGACACAAGAGCAGCAAAGGGAAAATTTCTGGTTTTAAACGCCTGTGATTTGATGGAATATAGAAAAAGAAGCACCCTGAGCCCTTGCAATCATGGCAGCTTCACATGTGAGAGAACAGAAAAGTACCGAAAGTCTGAGAAACAGGAAGGACAGAAGGTTAAGAACTGGTCTTTCCCCTGCAAAGAGAACTGAAAGAAGCTATCTGACCTACAACAAATGTGTATTATCCTTCTAAATTTAGGGTGTGCGGTTTCTAAGTGACACTTGCAGTGAGCAGTGTTAGTATCATTTCAGGAAATAGGAAAATAGCTGCAAGATGAATTTACAGCAAATAAATCAGATAATGACGAAAGAAACTCTACTTCTGTATCTGAACTACAAACACCTCTTTGTTTTGCATTAAGTATTAGATGACATCATTAATTTCTGATGATTATTTCACCTATTTTTAAATGCTTCTAATTTTACTCGGCATTCTTCCCCACAACTACATTATTCAGCATTAACTCTGTTTTGCCTCCTTTGGATCTCCCACTAGTCTTACTGAGGAACTTAAACAAAATATAATAGTCAGAAAAGAGCAGCCTGTTAGACTAAAGAATGAGAAATATGACGAAGGTAACAGACACCAATATTTAGATAACACTAATACCAACACCAATCTTCTTCCATGAGATTCCTCATCTACTGAGATTCAGTCTCAGCTCAGCTTTTGAATACACAGCCTTATTCCTGGCTAAAACAAGCAATAGAGTGCAATGTAATTTCTAATTTATTTTTTTAACGCTGCATAACAGCAAAGGCTTAATAAAGCCTGTAGTTTTTGTATCTGATTTTTTTAATTAATATTAAGTAGAAATTCTACAAACTCACATTATAAAAGTCTTTCATTTCTTCTTTCATCTTAGGAACATCAAGCAGCAAAGACCAGACTTGCCCTCTGAACTGCAGTGGGATCCCTTTGTAAATTCTCCTATGGAACTGCAAAAAAAGAAAAGAAGATAAAAATGCAGCACAATTTACAATGCTCTGAATAAAAGAACAGTGATGCACAAAATGCTAAAGAGAAAAATGCAATTACACCAACTGCCCTAGGAAAAGGATGACCTGCTGGGGACTAAGTGCTCCAGTGTGTTTTAAGGGTCAGAACATGTCCAGCAATGCCATTTGGGACCTCTTGACAGAATCCAGAGGCGCAGGGACAAAACGGACATATAGGCCAAACCATCCAAGGTGATATTTTTAAGCCAGGACTTTCGCATGTAAGAAGGTCTATCAGAATTGTATCACCTTTGCTGAGCAAATTTTGTAATTTAGATCCCAAAAATCAGATTATTAGCAACACTATTTCAGGATAAGCCATAAATAACTCACTGCAATTACAGTCTATAAATAGAAATAGCAAAAGGCAAGCAGCAAAATCACAAAGCTTTAAAAATTATCAGTAAAAAACCAAAAGCCGAACTGATTTTTGAATTCTTGTAAAACTGCAACAGTGTGCTGAAAGGTATGTAGGCAAGGAAACAAACTGTGAGATCACAAAAAACCAGAATGTGCCATTTCTAAAGCTAACAGATCTCAGATTCTATTTCTACACTAATAATCTGTTTCCTACATGAATATTAAAACATCTGCAAAAAAACCAACAAAAAACACAAAAAGGTGTTACCATCTTTTGGAGACATATCTAAGACAAGGGAAATAAAGACAACTCTGACAAAGAAAATGAACCTTTCTGAAGCTATGGTTTTACCATTATTTTAATGATTACACAGGGAGACAATTAGATTTAAAAGAGAACAAACCACACACAACTGCTCTCCATTTTTTTCTTCATGTTTATCCTACAATGGAAGTTAGACCTTAAAAACTTCAGTTGAAAAAGCTTCCACTTCCTTTAAACATTTTTATAAAATGTTATGTTTGTAGTAGGAAATATTTTAAAAGCAATGTCCTCCTCAAAGACAGGATTTTTTTTTTCTTTTCATGTATTTCACATCTCCAGTTTTGGAAAATTAATGAACCCCTCGCTGCAGTTTATTTCCAAACCTCCTGCCATTTGGAATATATTGGCTCTTTAAAGGTGTCTTTAATGCCAGCAAGGATTTGTGTCTGGATTGCAGAATCTGTAACTCTTGCACAAGTAAGGTTATGAGTTTCTTCCCTTGTTCCTTTTTCAAATGAAAAATATAAACTTGTATAAGATACAGCAGCCATCCTGGAGGTTGTCCACAAAAAAAATGTTGTGCTTCATAAAGAAAAATTTGCTGCCTTAATACTAAGAATGCTAAAGCAGCAACACTCGTAGTGTGAGCACAGCTGTGCCAGTGCAGTTTCTCCTGTAAAGATAAAGAACAACATACAGAGCTCCAAAGCAGCCTCCTCTACAGATGGATACCCTGAACTCAGGTCACAGAATTTCAGTGTGTGTCAACCCAGACACAAGGGTAACTGCTTGTGGGAGAGAATTCAGTCTTCTGAAAGCCAAACACCCCCAACTGCAGTGGAGTCATCCCAGGAAGAGATTAGCCTGTCTCCTGGAAAGCAGAATGAGCCAAATTTGCAGTATCTTTTCTGGAAATTTGGAAGAAAACGAGGGGAAAAAAATGCAGTGATCTATGTCCTCAGTGATGGGTAGTTCTATTCCTCAGACCCATGTACAGCAACAGAGTACCTTCACAACAAACATTTTGTCAGCTAAGTATAATTTTTAAACTGATTTTCAAATGTCTCCAAGAACAAAAGGTTATTAATGAAGACAACTGGCTGAAGAATAAACTCTCAAGACTACTGTTGCATAAATTAATATTTTGGGAGAAGGTCACGTGGATATAAAAGGCCAGAAATAAACTTTTATAATAATAGCTTCTTATCCAAACAGAATTAAAACAATTCAAACTATCCATCCAAAGTGTGGAAATGTTCAGAGGTTTTTTGGAAAGTAAACCGAAGGAGAAGAACCTCCAGTTTCAGAGAAGTCCTTGGCATTTACAATCTTTCCATCTTCTGCACTGCCTAGATTGAAACAGCCAAATGCTAGAAGAGCCCTTAAAGCAAAAACTTAAAACTGAGACAGAACTGTAGAAGCACTTTTCACAGAAAGTTTGGAAAGTGAATTGCAAATGTAACTTCAAAAAAAGCAGAAAGGACAGAGAGGCGAACAGTTTCATCAGCCCACTACAGCTACGCCAAAAAAAACCCCAAAAAAACAAAAAAAAAACCAAAAAACCCAAAACAAACAAAAAAAGAAACAAACCAGGAGGAAAGCAAACATTCTCAGTAGCTAAGTTCTGAATTATTGCACTACCTGACAGAATAAACCCAAATAACATTCACAGCTTCTTGCAAACCATTTTAGATCTATGTTCAGCTGACTCTGCTGTTCCAACTATTCTTTTATTGAGGCAGAGAAAAGCTCTCAGTCATCCCAAGTCATTACCAGATGCTGGTCTGCCTACAGACTCAGCAGAACACCAGACCAAAGATTTTCACTATCTGATACAGAAGAGAGAAATGTCACTCAGTCATGACACAGGCTCCACTGCACAAACAAGAACATGGAAACGAGTGTGAAAAATTTCATATACAATGGAAAACTGAGAGGAGTGCCTGGTACTCCAAGAGGGTTGTGCAGCCATCCAGAGTGATTTCTCCAGATAACAAGCTGGAGAAATGGGCTGCCAGGAACCTCACAGAGTTCAACAAGGAGAGGCGCAAAGTCCTGCACCTGAGAAGGAAAAGCCCCAGGCACCAGAACATTCTAGGGGTCACCAGCTGGAAAGCAGCTGAGAAGAAAAGGACCTGTGGGTCCTGGGGGACACGAAGCTGAGCAGGAGCCAGTGCAGTGCCCTTGAAGCAAAGATGACCAATGGCATCCTGGGCTGCATCAGACAAATGCATTCCCAGCAGGCTGAGGGAGGTGATCCTTTCCCTCTATTCAGCACTGTTGAGTCTGGTTCTGGGCTCCTCAACACAAGACAGACCTGGACACACCGCAAAGGGCTACAGGGATGATGAGACTTGACCATCTCTGCCCTGAGGAGAGGCTGAGAGGGCTGGGACTGTTCAGCCAGGAGCAGAGAAGGCTCAGGGGAATCTTATCAATTTGTCTTCTGCGTCACCCTGAAGGGAGGGTGCAAGAAGGACGGAGCCAGGCTCTGTTCAGTGGTGCTCAGTGACACGACTAGAGGCAATGGGCACAAACTGAAACACTGGAGATTCCTTCTGAACATCAAGAAACATTTTTTCACTCCGAGGGTGACAGAGCACTGGCACAGATCACCCAATCAGGTTGTGGTGTCTCCAGCTTTGGAAAAATACTCAAAAGCCATCAGGACATGCAGGGCAGCTGGAGGTGGCCCTGCTCGAGCAGGGGGCTGGACCAGGTGACCTCCAGAGGCCCCTTCCAACCCCAACCTTTCTGTGACCCTGAGCAACGCTGCAGTTCTGTGAAAATGACATGGCTGCATCTTGGGGAGTGTGGGAGTGAACCCCATGCACTTCACTGCAAAATTAATTTCTGATAGTCATTCAGTCACCAAACAGTTAAAGAAAATATAAACGAACAAACTGATTATTAGCTAGCTGAATGTCTTTACCATAAGCACCATGCTAGTGCCCTCTGCTGTCTTTTATGTTCTTATGTAATACCAGGTTAAAAATCGGCTGAGAAATGCTGGTTGGGTCTATACACTTGCAGAACTCTCATCTACTTTTCTGCTCTCTCTGAATTAATAATTAAAACAGAAAATAGAAAATTCAGGATGTTACTTTTTTCATCTGCTTCAGGGAAGATGAAATACTGAGTTAATTTTCAACAAATTATTTAAAATTCAGGCTTCCTTAAGATAATAGCTCAAAACAAAACACAAATATATAAACATACATAAAAGTACAGGTTTCAGTTCTGTATCACATCTAAGCTGATACTCAGCCAATGACAGCAGTCAAGCTCTTGCAATTATTAGTAATATTGCTGATCATGAAGTAGGTACGAGAAACTGACACTAAATGGGGGCTCTATCACCTGGGAATTCAAAGGAGCTTCTCATGCAAAAACAAACTGGACCTGTAAATACACTGAATATACAGAATGAAATAAAACCTTTTAAAGCAAGAAGACAAAAAAAAATTAGCTATCGCCTCAATGAAGTCCATAATGTCCAACATGCAAAACCACCTGGAAAACATACAACCTCCCCTTCCTTCACCCAGCCCCAGTCTCACCAGCTCATAAACCCAGCTGGTTTCTGGACAAGAAATGAGGCCACTGTCACACAGCACCACCCTGAAGAGCAGCAACTGGCATCATTGCTCCTGCAAGATATAAAGCTGGTTTTCTTGAAAAGAAAACTTTCTCAGCTGTGTCAGGAAGAGCTGCACGAGCAGCAGAGGGACTCTGCCACCTCAAAAAGAATCAGTGATGAGAAGCATAAGAATTAAAATCTGAAGTCTCACAAGAAAGTATATTTATAATGAAAAGAAAATATATTTACAAAGCCTGCTGCCTTTAGAGGTTCTTCAGCTTCTGTGGATTGCACAAAATGAAGAAAAAGTGCAAATAGAAGAGTTGTTCCACCTCATTCCAAAATCTCAGGTATGCAAAGAAGGTTCTTCATTAAGGCTCTGTGTTCAGACTCCAAACGAACTGGAGACTTGATTATTATACTGTGTGTGACTGCCAGAACAGCTGGAAATGGCAGCTACCCTGATTGTTTCTCTTCTTCCTTTCCCCTTCAATTTAGGCAACTTCAATCACAGATAGATGAAGGCAAACAGGGAAAGACAGAAATACTTTGGTGGAAATACTCAAATGGGAATACAACATGTAACAGTTTTATTTAATCTTTCCTGAAAGTTATGATCATACCAAGCCAGGAAGGATTTACTATCTGTGGGTGGTTGATTGTACCCTGAACCACTAAGCAGTAGAATACAAATAGGAAATAAAAGCATAAACTAGAGAAGGACCACACTGAAACACAAACTTTGCTGCTCTGTGACACTTCCTGCATAAGAAATGACTGATGGGGAGATGAAAGCTTTGTTTTGACAAATATCAATCACGCAAAGACACAAGGGCAGTTACACACTTCAGAGTGGTATCTGTAAGAACTATGACAACTCCACTCTAAGAGATGCCTAAATAACCACACAGGAATCAAGGAGTTTTATACACAAAGAGCAAGTGTATAGTGTGCAAGACAAAAGCACCAGGAGGCCTTTATGAATGAACAGGAGCTCCTGAACAATCACAAACAGAAAAAGGAAGCCTACAGGGGGGGAAGCAAGGACAGGCAGCTTGGAGGAATACAAAGAGACCCTTCGAGCAGCCAGGGATCAGGTTAGAGAGCTAAAGCCCTGATGAGATTAAATCTGGCCTGGGACATCAAGGGCATCCTATGTAAGGAAGAAATTCTTCCCTGTGAGGGTGGTGAGACCCTGGCACAGGCTGCCCAGAGAAGCTGTGGCTGCCCCATCCCTGAAACTGTTCAAGGTCAGGCTGGATGTGGCTCTGAGGAACATGGTCTAGTAGAAGGCATCCCTTGTCCATGGCAGAGGGCTGGAACTCAATGACCATTAAGGCCCCTTCCACCTCAGGCCATTCTATGATTCTACATTGTTACAGAGCTGTACATGGGCTCTCTTTATTATGTCATACTTCATTACCTCTAAACTATTACTCAAAATATGGTAGAGCCTGCCACATTTCTGGCCTCCATATGACAATTCTTCCATCTTTTTCCAGTTCCTCATGGTATACATTCCTAATCTCTATTCCCCACCCTCTCTTTACAAGGTTTAAGCACAAGCATTCTAATGGGAAAACAGTGTGAAGTTCCCAGAGGTTTCATCTATTTCTTGAGATATTCTTCAGCAGTCAAGATCAGGGGCAGATGTGAACTGAATCATCTCAAATGCACACACACACCACAGGTGTGTTAATGTTTTCTCATTAATTCTCTTTGTGAAGTTATGACAGAAAAAAAAAAGTTGAGAAGCAGCCCATAGGCAGCTCTGCAAGAGTACTGAATGAAAACTGCAGTTTGCAATTAAGCATATGACAGTTTGGGATAATGTAATCAAATATATGGATTCATTTACAGTATGTGTACAGTATGAACAGATTCCTTCGAGGCAAAGCTCTCTTAGCTATATATTATGAAGGCTCATTACAAACAGGCTGTCCAAAGTCCTGTATTTTGTACATATCTGCTGTATACCAGAGACTACCACTTTCTCTGAGTCTCCCTTCCCATCTATTTAAGAGCACAAGCATGTTTCGAATATGCCATTTTCCAAAACCAAGCCATCACTACAATTATAATCTATAATTCTACAACATTATTACTGTTGTTGTTGCTGCAATGTTCTCTTCAGTGCTGTTTCTAAAGAACACTCATTTCAGGAGCAACCTGACTGCACAGAAGCCATGGCAGTGTCAGCTGAAGTGAGTCTTGTAACACACAGGCTGTTCATTTTCTTTAGCAATTTGTTCCTCTAGCATTAACCACTTTATCCAGTCAACTGAAGACAGAAAACAAGAGTCAGGAACTGTTCCTGAAATTACTCCTTCCACCCTTCAAGAATGTGAGCATGGAAAGGTAGTGCATTCTTCCAACACAATTCCAAAGAAGTGCCTTTAACTGTGAGTTTTGCAGAACTCTGAGAACATGGCCAGGGTTTCCATAAAGAGCAGTGACAAATAACATCTGGCTTTCTACTGGATGCTCAGGAGGAGGAGGCGGCTGATTCTTCATTCTGTATCTTCTGGTTCACTTACCAAGTAAGAGAAAGAATAACGAAAACACCCTTGTTTTTTAAATCTCATGTGCTTCACTAGAGTTCAACAATGAGTGAATATTTTTCCTAGCCTCAAGCGAAGTTCATCCCTTTATGAACATATTGAATTATTTCAGCTACTATTTATAGTTCAGCCTATAATTTGTTACATGAACTGAAACTCTTTCTGCTCAGATGATCTGCTATACCTTCTGCATGCCTGATGAAGAGAAGGCTATTTATTTAAGTCAGTGTCTCATGGACTGATGTCACCAATGGTTGTAGAGCACAACCACTGCTGCTTAAATGACATATGGTTATTGTGTTACCTGAAAGGTCATATTTAACGTTCTCTCTGCAAACAAAGTAGATGTTACAGAGGTTTTTTTATTGCCCCTTCGACTTGGGAACATATTTAATCTTAAAATCTCCTTACTGGCACGTTAACAAAACAAAGTTACAAGTGCTAAGACCTCTAGTTTCTCCTCCCAGAGAAAATGGCAGGACAGAAAGTGGGATTGTAAGAAAAACTCTGGGAACAAATAATTATTTTTCATGCATTCACATCATATTTTAAGGAAATGGACTGTCTAGATTCTGAGCTATACCTTGAAAGAGACCAACCACTGGCTTTGGGTTTTAACAAAAGCAAAGTGCAAGACACAGCTACTAGTCTCAAAAACACAGGCAGTGAGCAGACAGGATGAGCAGGGGACATGCCAAGTACATTTCTCCCTCACTTTACTTGTAGCATCTCAGCTCCCTGCTCATCAGGCTAACAAGTATTCTGTTCTCAATCTCTCCTTTCAAAGGTCTCAACTTTGCACAGATAATTTACTTAAGCAGAAGGCCAGTAAGGGAGTGAAGTGACATTCCAAGCCAGTCATCCAGGCAGGAACCTGGGATGTGTAACAGCTGTCCTTGCTCCTCTGCACAGTACAGGTGGGTCAGCAGCATCAAAAGCACCAACAGAACCTCCAAGAGAAAATGCAAGTCTTAAGCTGTGTCGAAGAGAAGAAGGAATCTGAATTGGGGATTCTGTGCATTATCCAACAAACAGCCACAAGACCAGCTATGAACCCTCCTCCCCCTGCCAGAACCCAGTGTTGGGAATACAGCCTCTCCAGGAAGAATTTTTCCAACTGAAATTCTTCCATAATTTTAAGATGACCAAGACTCCAATTCCATCAAATAAACAGTTCATATGGAAGTCCCTACCTAGCTTTTAAAGCAAGTACTTAGCACTTAATGGCACACTTGACATAACCCACAGTGTCCACAGATTATTTTGCACACACTGAACTGAACTCCTCGCTTTTGAGCACCAATTTTGTTGGGTAATTACTATTGGCTTATTAGGTATTATTGCATTTTGGAAGAACAAAAGCCATTCTTTCAGTGTGGGGTTTGGTTTTTTTTCTGATATCAAACATAGGCAATCTAATTTCAGGGTATACATTCTTTCAGAAGTGACAGCCAATGACAAAAGCATGCAGAATTTTACCTTTTCACTATTCTTGTATTTTTCCCAGCTTTTCAACATCTTAAGCCATTTTGTAGTTCTTTCAATTTCAAGGTGCTTTTGCTGAAAAGTAATTAGAAATTGTTAGTATCTCCAAAATGAACGCATTTAAAGTTTTTCATGTTTTTCTAAAAATAACAAGAAAAAGCTTAAGAGAGCATTACAAACTTTTTATTCAGCCACCTGAGAACAGCAAAGAGTAACACCAGTTCATTTAAGATATCCAAAAAACCAGCCAAGCAAAAACCAAGCAGAAACTCTTATTTTCAGCACTATGGAAGAAATGTATTTTGTAAGAGGAGGTTAAGGACAAGATTTCTAGAAGTTTCTTCTTTACACATTTGGCAAGCTAAAAAAAAACCAACTTCAATTTGTTTTTATACTCAGTAAATTCTCAGGCAAATAATTTCTGCTGCAAGCCACTTAAAAGTTAGTTGTCTCTGAAATGATCTTCTTTACCCACACTTGCCCTAAACATAATTAGCTTTTGTTTGCCAATGATCACACAAACCATCCCTTCCTAAGAGGCACAGAGTTAAAAAGAAACAAAAAGAAGCGCATGCAAGAATGACAGACCAGGAGCAGAAGCAGGAATAAGCTTTAATTCTAGACATTAAAAGCTAGAAATCCTTTCCATAATTCTCCTTGACACAGCACATTTTCACCTGAATTACCCTGTAACTTAACATCAAGGATTTCTTCTGAAGATCTATTTGTTTAAATTTTATTACCGACATGAATATTTCAGTAACAAGGTGACAGAATGAGAACCAAACCAAAACAAACCCCATCATCTCAAAATAAGTAGCTATATTAAGTAGTCTAGCAAGTACAGCTCTACTACCCTAGAGACTGCCATTCTATCTACAAAAATATTGCTACAGCTGCCATCAACTTCTTGAATTTGGGAACCGAACAAGCACTTGGAATCAGCCATCTTAGTCCACAGAATTTCAAGGCACTTTGGCAATACACGGCCAAAATTCTGTACTTTGTTAGCTCCAATGATAAGACTTTTAGCAATTATTTTTACAGTTCAGTTTTACATTTTGCAAAGTGTCTCTGATTATACTACAAAGTTAATAGCTAGCTGCGTGTTTCTGCATTTTTTTAATGAGACTATTTCAACTCTCTCACAAAGCTTCGGAGCAGAAGATCCAGACTGGAAAGGTTAAAGCAGAAAAATGTATGTGTGGCTATTGCCTTCTCTTCAAAGCTGAATATAAACTAAAAGAATTTAGTTTTATTGTAAAGCACAGCCCCTCTACCTCCAACTTCAAGTCCAAGGATTAATAAAGACAGGAAGGATATTCATATGGCTAGTGATTCAATCTGGTAACAATGTAAAAGTTTAATTTTAAAGCTCCACAGGATACTGAAAAGTTATTAATACTTTCATTAAGTATTTATAAAGTCAATTGCATCCAAAATGTTGGGGGAAAATGAAAGAAAATTATTACTTATTGTCCCAACAGAATCCTAATTTTACTTCTAGCTTTTACCCATCAGAATTAGTTCATTCCTTCTTAGCTATCAATGCAATAGAATAGGGCTTCTTTAACACCCTGAACTTCTTTAATCCAGGATCCCAAAGCCTTGCATTAGCAGAATTGTAACAATGTTTAGGTCCACCCCAACTATGACAGGTCCACAAAATGTCCAGGAAATAAATTAGTTCAGGTTTTCAAGTTATTTTTGTTTGAATTCAAATGATATAAACCTGACACAAGTATAAAAATGTTATGAGGAAAAGAAGGGCCTCTACTCTTCCAGCCTTATCTAACTACTCATGTTGCAATCAACTGCTCACATTCCTGTTCAGGTTCTGGGTGTATTGGGCAATATCTCAAACACTTGCCTTTAAAAAAAAAAATTTAAAAGACATTTCTTAAGAGTTATGTTAGAGGGGAAGGCTAGAAAAACTATTGTTTCCCGCATTCCACAACACCGTTTCTGATTCTCCTTCACACTTGCAACCCCTTTAAGGAATCAGCATTTTCAACATCTCTTAAAGCAGCTGTTCTCTCTTTAGGCACAGTTTAGACTCCAGGAATAACAGGAAGTCAGGAAAGGTCTCTGCCCTCAACAGGTTGTTCAGATAATTGGTAAGAAAAATAAAACCCGATCTGCTTCCACAGTCTTTTTGTATGTTTGATCTGCTTTCAAGATTTGTGGTCTTTCGAGCCAGAAGCTCACTTCAATTGTATGTTTGCTCAAACTTTTATGTCTTTGTGTCAATTTATCCCCGTTCTCAAGTGATGCTACTGTAGTCAAAATAGCAATTATTTCTGTGTTCAGTTGTTGAAAACTTTTAGCTATTTCTTTCCCTGTCTGAATTATGTTCACTTTCATGTCTAACAGGTACAACAATGGAAACACAGACTGATCTGAGGAAGCTCATTGCAGAGCAGGGGGATGCTGCTGCTGCTCTTTCAGACAAGTTCCATGTAGTTGTCACCAAAAAAAGAAAAAAAAATCCATTTATCTGCCTTCTGAGTACACTTTGAAGCATTTTTGCCATTGGGAGCAACAGAATCCCTAATTGAAGCAGAGCTGGTTTCCTACTCTCATGTCAGTAAACAATGCACTAGTGAAAGCAAAAGTACCATGAAGCTGGCAAGCATCCCTCTCGGGTGCAGCACCCCACCTTCCTGGAGAGCACGTGTGCCAGGGGCTGAGGCTTAAAGCAGTGCTTCAGCAGAAGACTCAGAAAAAACCAGAATGTGTTGAACTGTTCCCCAGAAAATTTATAATCAAGTAAACCACTGATAAAACCTAACAAACTGAAAATGACTTAGAAAACATTTCACAGAACTTCACAACCAGAGTCAGACACGGACTCCAGATTTCCTGAGGTCAGTTCTCTGTGTCCTTTCCTCCAGAAAAATCTTTCCTCCCCTTGTTTTATCTGAGATATGCTGGATGATTCATCTCAAGGTTGAGCAGTTCATAACACAGGACAATGATCTGATGCATTTAAGGCATCGGAGGTGCAGCAAAGCAATGAAGCACCAAAATCAGTAATTATTAGTATTAATGCAGAGTAAAGGTATTATGACCAAAAATACACACACACACAAATACACACAGAAATCCCAGCCAACCCCAGCCTAAGGTTTTTTTCTGTATCTGAAGAACAGATTCCAAATTCACAAGGATATCAGCCTTCTACATAAGTTGCAAATGAAATGAAAACTTGAGTTAGGAATATTTTTTAAAATTCACAAGGCAAAAGGAAAGCATAAATCCTTCTGCCGAGTAAGTGACTTCAGAAGACATTGTACAGAAAGCTCATAATCTTAGCCTGCATTAACATAACACAGTAATCCTTACGAATGGCATCTTGAAAATTGCAAAGATTCAAACCCTGCTGACAGGAGCCAGACAAAGCTCAGACCAGCAGAGGTCAGGATACCATCAGGAGTGTAACCAGAAGCCTAATGCAGGAGCATCACTGGATGATTATAAAAACACACTGGACTTGCAATTTAACACTGACTCCATAAATACAGTTTCTATGCTGACAGTTTGAGACAGCACAAACACAATTTGGGACAGAGAACTGAGACACTATTTCCACCAAATAATTTAAGGCTAACTACAAAGCCACAGCGAATCAGAGCTCCAAAACACATCTACCACAGCAGCTGCAAGCTGCCTAATATTTCTGCTCAGACTCACCCCCCTGCTGTGTCCTTCTGATGGAAATGAAATGATACATACACTCACTGTGTTATTAAATGTAATGAAACACGGCAGGAAAATGCAACTATTTCAGGCTGTGTACGCAAAACCACACATGAACCAAGGCAAAACAAAAGAGGAATACAAGTTCTATTATTTTAAGCATCTCTTAAGTAAGCATCTCTTACTAGCTTCAGTATATAACTGAAGCTCAAAATAAGAAATTTTCCAAAGAATTGCTGCTCTTAACGCTCAAGGAGCTGAGCTGCCTTAGAATAAGTCATTCTATCCTTTTTCCATGTATTCTACTGATTTATGCAGCCAAGATGGCTAACTTAAACTTACAGCTTTAAATATTTTATCTTGAGGTTTCTGATCTGATTTGGTCTTGGAGATAGCAACAGACCCAACTGACCAAGGGGAAATACCAACAGTAACTAGGCCCAGACAGGCAGAAATTCAGTTCCCCATTATTTTTATTGCTTTCCACATTCCCAACACATCAGTTGTTAAACTACTTCTCCAGCACCCAAAATCCAGAAGGATTTTGGGACTAGGATTTTAGGACCTGCACCAGCTGCCAACAGGAACTGTATGTCCAGCATACACCCGGCTCAGCAACTCAGTGTTACAAGGGAGGTCACCACACTGCAGTGGCAGCAGGACATTTGTCACCATTTCCCAAAGCAGCAAAGCACCCCACGCTCCCCAGGACAGCAGTGCACACCTCGGTGTCAGTGCCACCACCTCACTCACATCATCCATCTCCCAAAACAGCTGATGGCAGCTCCTGGCACAGGACCACAGCTCTCACTCTTTCAGGGCAGAGCTGGGTGTGAGCTCTTAAGTAGCTCCATTTCCTCACTAGGTCATAGAATGGGCAAGGAATATTCATGTCTCATTGACAGGATCAAACGTAAGAACGAGTGGGCCCCAAGGGATCTGTGAGTGAGTTAATGTGACTTCAAGGATGACAGTTCTTAGGGGATTTAGAATGTGCTCCTTCAGAAATGCAAATCACTAAAATGCTTCATCAACTCACTTCACAATGATTTATATTTTTAAAAGCTGTAAATCTGTAAATATTTACTTGCTAGTAAAAAAACCTGAAGGACAATGGACTTACCTTTTCTATCACTGCATCATGGACAGGAAGCTCCTCTGGACTGAAAACAAAGAAAAAGTTTGTATTAGTCTTGGTTAATCTTGTCACAAAATCATTTCTGCATAGGTTCTTCAAAGTCATCGCTTACAGCAGCAATTTGTAGTAACAAGTGAACAAGAATTTTGAACCGTGAAGAAGAACTGAAATTTTAAGTACAGAACTAGGATTTAAAATCAAAGTAGGTGCGGAACTTAAGAATAACATTGCATAGCTTAAGAAAACTTTTCTTCTGTAAAAGCACTCTCTGCTGAATTACTGAACTAAAATCCAAATTAGTTCTGTTTTGTTTTACTTGACCATACTACTGTTAGTTGATTTACCAATAAAAAAGATTTCCTCCTTTACCACTGTGCTCAAGAAATGGCACTGAGACTTTGCTTGACTTAGGAGAGTTAACTCACATTTTCTCAAAACTACAAAACTCACTCTAAATAACAAGGAGGAAGCAGCAGGAAAAAAACCCCATTTTGTTACTAGGTACCTAATTAATACCAAAATTTAAAGTCATTTCACTTCTTACCCTAAGCCTAAAAAGGCAGTTTAGTAATTGAAATATTGAAAAGCAACCTTCAACCAGATACATCTTCAGACTTTCCATTCTGAGGCCTCTAACTTCTGTTTTTCTTATCAAAGGAATCAGTGTTTTTCCTCTCAAAAGTAAATGGACCACCTTGATGCCAAGTGAGCCTGCCTTCCCCTGCAGCTTCTGAAAACACAGCAGCTCAACTGTAAGAAGCAACTCCCTTCTGCTCTAGAGGTCAGAAAAACAACACACCCAATAAAACCATGTTTAAAAGGGACTACAACACAGGAAACATGGGAAATACTTCTAAAAATTCCTACTGAGTCTTGGTATTATGAAAGAAAACCCTCATACCTACATCTTTATAGTGAGGCCATTAAACCCCAGTATTTTAGACCTGTATCCACTCCGTGCAAGGGTGACCTTGGGGAAGGTCACCTTGGCTACAGAAGTTAATGCTGCAATCAGTGTAACAACACTCTGATGCAAAATGTTTGAATTGTATTCAATCTCATTTCATTTATAATACGCTGTTTCAGATTCAGAAGTTATATTTGAATGAAAAATACAGAATAAAAAAATAAATTTGAAGCACTTAATCTAATGAAAAAACTTGCTCTCATCAACACCTTCACAGAGACCAAACACAAGTCAAAGTTCCCAGTCCATAGCCCGGAAATTAATTTTAAAACCAAAAGACTGTTGCTTTTGAGCAGCACTGCAAAAAGCATAATTCATTCATTTAGAAGCTCTTAAAAAATATCTGAAAGTTTTCTTAGTGAACAACATCAAAATCAAAAAAACTCCTGATCAACATCTAACACACTAGAAATAACCTCTAGTCACTGCTATTTGCAAATGTTTAAAAAATTATAGTACTGTGCATGGTCTCATAACTAAATCAAATGACTGAAAGCAGGCCCTTTGTATGCCAAATATCACCTAGAAATTTAGCTTGTTTGAAGTGGAAAGAAAAAGCAAAGGGGAAGAAAAAATTCAGTTTAATACAATCTGCTTGCGGTGGTTGTTGTTTGGTTTGGTGTACGAAGTGCTAGGCCTTCCTACATCACTTGAGATTTCCAATTCTTTGGAGACAGTTGCAGGCCCTGCCTGCCCTCCACGAGCCTCCCACAGCAGCCTCATTCTTCACAGCCCTACGAGGTCACACCAGCAGCTGGCTCTGCACACAACAAACTCTTTTTCCTCCAGTGCTGCCTGCAGCGCGCAAGGCAAGGATCTGACAGCTCCGCATCCCCGCGGACTCACACCGGCCACAGCAGCTCCTCTGCTGAACTGGTACCACTTGGCAGCTTATCTGCACACTGGCATGGAAGCTGATCACATGGAAGATTAATCAAATCTTATTTTTCACAAAGGGAGAACGAGTTGCAGTGATTTATTAAGGAATTGTTCACTGCTAATTTTGCAAGTTACCATCAACGTACAAAGAAAAGGCACAGCTGAATCTCCTGAACAGGAAAAGAAGGTCCTCATATCCTGGGAAGCAGACACTGAATTAATCCAACATCAAATGTATGCCCACGTTGCTCATTATTCTTTGAGCTGCACAGCTCTGCACTAATACGACAGAGCTACACTGAAATTCCACAGCAGCACATTAAGGCAGGCCCATGCTTTTATTCCCCAAGACACTGCTGAGCACCAGGCAAACAGTACAGAAGCCAAATGAATCTCCCTGGGCTGCTCAGCAACTCACTGGACATGCAGGAGTTCCTGGAGATCTCCCTCTCCATTAACGAGATGGCACCAACTATGCCCATATACTCACACACATAAATGTTAAAATCTACCCTGCAAGGCATGAAGGAAACGCAGAGCAGGCACACAAACTCTCCCAAGTCCCTAAAGTATTTTAAATAAATATATTTCCATTTACTGTGTTTTCTATGCAGAAGAACCTTAGACATTTTTTTAATTAGGTAGGATCAGACACAAAATCAATTAATGTCTATGAATCTTATTTTATTGTACCTTCTATTTTTTTTTATAATAATGCATCTTCCCCTTCCATCCCCACCCCAGCCAAGCCAATCTAATATTGTTACACCTTAATTATTTCTTTTAAAAATGAATCTTCTCCAACCATTCCCAGTCTATTTAAACTTGCATTTCTCCATGGTTTCTATCTGCATACCTCACCAATAATAATGGGAAGTAGCAAACAATATTAACATAATATAGCCGTATCCTGCCCTAAGATGACTGTTTTCCTTTAACAGATCAAGTAATATGCATTTAGGGGATACAGAGAGAACAGAACTGATTAACGTAATTACCTTGGAACCATACAATCCTGGATATGCTCAAGAGGAGTCACAGGGATGCTTTTAACTGAAGTCATGAAAATAAGGTCTCACTTAGCAGAAATGAGATCTTAACACTCTACACCAAAGTAAAATCTGAACTAGGTAAAGTCAGCTGTTGAGTAAGCCAGGAGTCAAGAATCACCACAGCTGCCCTGTGCCTTGCCATGGAGATAAGAGCTCCCAGCTGCAGCCACCTGGGAACCCAACAGCAGCTCAGGGCTCTGCCTGTCACTGCCAAGCAGCTCTGGAGTTACAGCACTAAGAAAAAGGGCTGAAGATCCTGTCTACAGGTCTAGGAGCTGCAAAACACTGCAAGATCAAATCCCAACTACAGTTAAGGTGCCTGACAGTCATCCTATTAGGAGGCTCCTCAAAGACCTCTCACTGGAAGAAAGTAAATACTGGATTGCAAGGTGTGACTGGAACTTAAGATCTCTACCCATGGTCCTCGCTGGTGGTGATCTGCAGCATCAGCCTAAAGCCATCTTCCCATCTGTTAGCCTGGCCTACTTCCACCTTCTGATGAGAAGGTCTCTAAGTTCAAAGACAAGATTTCATTTATTGGACTTCACTGAAAGTGCCTTTTTTTTTTGTTACGTTATAAGAGATGAATGGATCTTACATCTTTAAATCCACCAGGATGGCTAACACAGGTTTTCACGAATGTTTCAAGAAAAATGTTAACAAAAAATTATGTCAAATGCATAAATATCTGTCACTTCAGAACATTAAACATGCAGATCTATGGTTTTGACCATTACAGTATGTGTTATAATTAGCCTCCTTGAATAACAGTGGCAGTTGAAATAAATTGAAAAGTCTAAGACTTAAGCTTACAGTCCCCTACCCACTGCTGCAGTTTAAATCAGTCATCTTTAAACAGTACTTTGATGTATTTGTTCAATACAAACACAAGGAAAGACCTTCTTATATTAGACATCAACAGATTTATTCTTTTCCTACATTTGTATTTAAATCCCAAGTATGCTCCCTGCTGAATCAAATCACAGCATTTTCCTGCTTTTAGTTTGGCTTCAGTTTAAGAAATGTAAAGCCTCCTCTGTTCTTTACAGCTCCAGCTGAGGATGGAAGATATTTAGTGCAGTAATCAGCAACCTCAGTACACCGATCATCCCAGAGTTATGAATTCCAGAGGATCAATTCATTTCTTCACAGTTACATGTTGGACAAGGCCTGACAACGAAATTTTCATTGCAGAAAAAGAGAGTGGCAAAAATTGACCACAGTAAGACCAAAAATACTTCAAAGCTTAATTGCCCGAAGAATTGTAATGTTCAAAATCTTCCTGTACACTGTATTTTTATTTCTCAATTTCTATTTCAGAACACAGCACTTGTTTAAAAACCCTCTCTACTTTCTCTAGTCTGTCTCACTCAGAGAGAACTGGCCAGGGCACTGTGAAGAACTTTGGGGCTCGTTATCAGGAAACATTTGTGGGAATAACTGTGATACACACAAGTCATCTAATTAAAAAGTCAATTACATTCAATTTTTCTATATGACTGAACACAGTGTAACACAGCCATTAAAAAAGTTTAATCCTCATAAAGCCTGCAAAGCAGTGCCTATGCAAAAGGTTTTCTCACATGCCCTCCTCAAAGTACTCTAAGTGCAATAGCATCACCTTGTATCACTTCACACAGTTTCATTTTAAATGAAAAGAATTTTGAAATTGTATCTGGTGTCATATTTTAAATATAATGTGGGAGAAGTTTCTTGCAGAACACTGATCTTCACTGTCTCATTGAGCTAATCATAAAGAAACAAATGCTTTGCAGTTTGTAATTCGTGATGCACTGTTAAGTGTTTAAATCCATGAGGAAAACACGCTTGCTATTACCCAGGAGACTTATTTTGAAGGAAGTATTTTTAAAAATTTTTAAAATCAGTAATTTCTATTGTTTTGAAACTTTCATGATCAAGAAATTTGCGAGTGAAACATCTACAAAAACATTAGTAAGGTATAAAACTCAAAAACAAAAGTTACATGAAATAAATTTGTAAGAGTGATCATGCACAGGTAAGGTATGAGAAGGGAAGAATTCACTTGACAGGTGTCTGAAAACAAAGAGCTTTAGTACAAATGGATTTGTCTTGCTGTACAACATGAAACTCAGATTGCTGAGTAACAACTTCCACCATCACAGTATCCAGACGTGTTAGGAAATCTTCCCAAACAGGTACAGTTTTAAATTGTGTGATTTGTCAGGAGTGAGTTGTAGGAAGTCTGTGGCTTTACTAGACACAAAAAAATGAGTATAGTCACACTGGGAAACCAATTCTACAGCAATAAACACACTAACGAGGTGTTCTATTGGGTCTGCCTCCCCCTCAGTGTCTGATACACGGCACATAAAGCTGTCAGGGCAATACACGGTATTACGGATATGTACAACAGTGCTTTGCAACAGAATCACACCTTCAAGGTAGTTTTCAGAGGAATCTTGACTATTAATATTGCTTTAATCTTCCAGCTTCTGAAAGGAAATTAAAGCAGAAGTGTTATTTTCAAAACCAATAATATATGGAAAAGATTAATGAGGAGAAGGTAAGAAAGTTGTTGTCTTCCACAGGTAAAATTCTATGGCTCACTTCCTTCTTTCTATCCCACAACTTACTTACAAACTCACAATTTTGATTGGGTCTGTCTCTCAAAATAATTGGAACTCTACTAATGTAATCATCCACTTGGAATTTTCACCAAACAACCTCTGCACAGTATGGGAGTAGTGACTACAGCAGATTAAAAAACAGCTTTCAGAAGTTTTGTTAAAATTCATAAGCAAGCCAAAGCAATTAATTAACATATGGGATAAGCCGATGTGATTTTCCACAATATAATTATCAGGAAACATACTGCAAGAAAGAATTTAATGCTGCCAAAAGGCTGGACCACGTGTGATTTTGTGACTAGGTTTTATTTGGAATTATTATTTGTGGATTCTGTGGATGTTGCTGCCAATTTGCACACAGCACAGTGCCATGAACATGTAGCTCCTGTCCAGAAAGTCTCAAGCAATGCGCACTGTGAGAGATAAAAATCAAAAGTTTTATCAAATTCAAGTAAATCTCAAAATGGTGACTTTTTAGTGAAGTACTTTGCTGCTTGGGACAAGGTAACTTTGCTGTAAAGTTTTTATTGCCAATACGAAAAACTATCAAGAAATTCATAGCAAGAAGCATTTAACTGTGTTTTCACTGCCAAATGCTAAAAATACGTGCTTTCCTGAGTCTTTAGTGAAAAGGCATGTTCTATATGCAAACTTTAAAGTTTTCCCAGCTTGGAATCAGAGAACCTTTGATAAAAATCTATAATTTGCTTAATTGAGCACATCAGCATATCTAGTGATTTTTCATTGCACATAAATGAACACTGAGGTTAAAAAGGTCTTCTCAGAATCATGTTTTCTAAAAAAGATAAAAATTAGTCTAAGCTACCTTAAAATTCTCAAGAGTCTAAAAGGCCAATGAAAGAGAATGCCTCGCTTCTAATTTACATTTGATATATGTCTAAAACACCTAGGATTTTTTCCTTAAACACATCTCTTGCTTTGAAGTACTGCTCGAAGGTTAGTTCCTGTGCAGATCACTTACACCATAAATTAACAGTGATCCATGGTTTGCATGTTGGCAGCTTCATCCACATTAAAATTCATGTGCTATGCAAAGCGTATTTCAACATAAATTAACTAAGATGATATTGTTGCAGCAATATATACTTGCTCACTGCTGAAGCTCAAAGCATTATGTACCTACACTTGCTTCTTTGAGGAAATAAACTTCCATGGTCTCAAATCCTGTTTTGGTGGGTCCTTCATTGGGCCGAGAGTAGCAGCATTTTTACACTTCTAAAATCTGTCCCCCTTTTAGGATACTAAACAATCTGTGCCAGTGAAAGACACTCTGGCCATTCCCTACATTCAGTTACTTTAATCTTCTATAAATACTAAATTTAGTAGGAAATATATGAGGTAATAATGATTATGCTAAATACTTACGTTTTGGAGCTTAAGCAGTAACTCAAAACCACTGCATATTGCTTTATGCATGTTGTATAAATTAAACCATATTAACATACTCAATCATTTATTTCAGTTCTGCTACCTAATAGCTCTTTTCATACAAGGAAGTACTTTATGAATTCCTAGTACATAGTGGGTGATCTTCTACTCAAATCAAGTAGCAGCAGCTGTTAACAAAAAACCACATGCTTAGTTGGCAGAATTGTCCTGCAGCTTATTTTTGTGTTTGCCATCAAATCTGCAGGACTGCATTCACCTCATTTCCTTCTGTATCTGCAAAGGATTGCTGGAGAGACAGCCTGGACTAACTCTGCTGAAAAAATAGATTTAAAATCCAAATTTCAACTCTAGCCCTAAGAATAAGCTTAGAATAAAGCTAAGCCAAAGAAATGGGTAACACTGTGACACAGTTTTAGGAAGGAAAAAAAGACCATACCATTCTGAATTACAGCAAATAACAAGAGAACATTTCTTCCTTCCACAGGAAAGACCTGCATGAAGGGAGAGTAAGAGAAGAACCACACACCTGATCACCATGATAACACAAGGGAGAAAGGAAGACAAAAAAATTAAAGAGAACATCATCTTAAATACTGTTGCAAAACAAAAATTAAATTCACAGTCCAAGTCACAGAAAAATTCATTGGTAACTTCTAGGCACATAACCTCTAGGCACTTCCTCTTTCTCCTGGGGAAGTCCTACCACTAAATACACAAGTGATGTGCAAATATATACAACTGTGAAGCTCACAGGTTACTATCTGAGAGAAGGGCCAATTGCTCTCCCTTTGCCAGGTCTGGTTTAGACAATTTTCCCGAAACAGCGTTAAATAAACAACCCATTTTTGCCATCAGGCTGACAAAGAATACTTATTAAAGCAGCAAGTGTGAGAAAAAGTGAACAACAAAGGCACTGAAGAGTTCCTTGTGGTAACCAAAACACATTCTAAAGCAACAGTTCTGACCACACGCTCTTGCAAAATAAGACCTCACTTTAAGGAAGATAATACTGCAAATTTCAATGGACATCGCATGCTTTTGAACACAAGTTCACATGCATTCATGCAAAGAGAAGAGTCACAACACAACCACCACCACGAGTGCAGACAGATTCACAGAAAAATGTTCATGGTCCATCAAGGAGGCAGAGTTGTAAACTCAGTCAGAATGGACAGGACTAAGCAAATTTTACAGCAGGTCCAGTGGACTCTTCCACTGTCAGGGATGTTCAAATAAAATTACCTATTTACCCTGGTCTCTGACACAGCCTCACCAGTTCACAACTGCACAGTAAGCAAGGATTCATTTCAGCTTATCAGGAATTCCATAACTGATAAATAGTGGGTTTGCTGTGTTTTCAAAACAGGTTTTGTCATACAGAAATGCAACTAAAATACTATATTAAAAGTAGTTTCTGTGGAAGCGTGGAAAGGAAAAAAAAAAAAAAGAAAGGATTGCTAATGCTAGGAAGATGGACCTAAAAAAAGCATTCTGAATCCCAATTACTAACCCAAGAAAAATACCACTTTTCTCCTTAAATAAAGATAATATCCTCAGGGTATATTAAGGCAAAAGGAAGAATGTTAAATAGAGCTGAAAGTTGTGGTTGGGGTTTTTTTAGCAGTAGTTCCTCAATATGATTACCAATGAATATTTCGCAGCAAAATCAGTCAAAGCAAGTATCACATGTTAGAAGGCAGAATCCATGGCACGTGAAGCAAGACTCCAGTGGAGAGAATTCAGTGCAGCTCCCAGAGTAAATCTTTAAATTGCCACATAAAACTTCTAGACAGTCAAAATGAGGCATATTCATGTATCTAGGAGAAAGAGAAGAGAAACACAACTTTTCTCTAATAAGAGAGATCTGAACTTT
The DNA here is from genome assembly GCA_013398015.1 of Oreocharis arfaki. Classification (NCBI taxonomy): domain Eukaryota; kingdom Metazoa; phylum Chordata; class Aves; order Passeriformes; family Paramythiidae; genus Oreocharis; species Oreocharis arfaki. Next base: position 82,743 of record VZRR01006734.1, on the reverse strand, counting down.
TTATTTTAATAAATATTTGACTTTGGCAGCTGAAAGAGGCTGAACTTGGCACACTTCTTCCCAAGAGAGGGAAGAGTTTAGCCACTCTCCTGACAAGAGGGTCTGACCCTGTCTCACAAAGCTGAGAAGAGGAAAATGACAGCAACTCCCTGCTGAATGACCAGGATAAATAAAATGCAGTGAGATTCACATTTATAATTGAACTGTTAAGAATAAACATTTCATTGTTATTTTAGCACATCACCACATCACTTAACATGTTTGGCAATATTTACTGGGCCTAGAAAATTAGGAATCGTGGCTCCATGTCACTGTGAACAGTAACTTTCCAACTCTTCTAGTAGCCTTGGAGCTCTTTCCTTAAACTCCGATGTGCAGATTTAATGGCCTTAAAAGGAAATGGCCTTAAGCTGAGACAGAGGAGATTAGACTAGATATTAGAAAAAACATTTTTATTCTTAGGGTGGTCAGGCATTGGAAGAAGTTGCCCAGGGAGGTGGTGGAGAGTCTTCTGGATCTGGCACCAGGTGACGTGGTTTAGTGGTTATGGGGTTACAGTGATGGTGCTGGGTTTACTGCTAGACTTAATGATCTTAAGTCTTTTCCCATCCTGATGATTCTATGACTCTCCTACTAAAAATGTGAAATTAAAATTACATAAAATTCCTATTTTTTGAATGCTAATTGATTATTACCAAATTATATTAACCATGCTTCTTTCTCTAACCGTTATTACCCAAAGTTTCAGCCTAACAACTTCTGCTGCCAAGAACCCTCAGAGACCTGTCCTTACAGCTCTTACCTGGAGAGAACTCACTCGTGTACCCACCCAAATCAGCAGGGAGTGCTGTGCAAGAGAGTTATTGCCCTTGGACATGTGGTTCAACAGGCACATGGGAGAAAATACTAAGGAATGCACACAGAATACTTCAGAGACAAGGACTATTTTCCAGCAAAGCTACATACAAATTACCAAGAAACAGAATCCAAGAGGGGATAACCTCTTGAGAGTTGCTCATCATATTGCTCCCTATCAAAAAGTTCAGGGTAAAATAGTAATACTGGAGGAAAAAAGAAATCAGTAGTTTTATTTGGAAACATTTAATGGGGTATCTCAACCCTTGACTGAGCTCTCCACTTCTTTGCTCTCCTAACTCGTTTTCGGAGCATGCTGTAGAAATGCATTAGAGCTAATAAAAATGCAGGTTTTTTAAAAACTGAAGTTTGATGGAGAAGAGCAGGTAGGTCTCTATCTCAGCAAAAGAAAGAATGAATTCTGCTACTTGAAAGGCGCCTCTGGCAATGTGATAATCTCCATCATTAGCAAACTATTCTCAAAGCATGTTCACTGCTTTAACAGGCTCAGGGGATAAAGACTAAGGGTATGAGTCAGATTCTCAGCTGCTGTGAACTGGTACAATTCCATCAGAATCAGCACAGAGCTACTGTAAGAGTAGCACAAGAATCTAACCCAAACTTTGGAGAGAGCCTCATGAATGGGGTGAGGGGTAGACCACACCTGTATTTTCTACCACTAGTACTTCTATCACTCTTTATTCTCTAGGAGATAAAAACCCACATAAACAACCTTGCAAAATAAACCTCTAATCTGCCCAATCTCACTATGCTGATCCTGGAATATTTATCACCATAAGAGCATCTGCCACAGTAATTATACATCCCCAGTTTTCATTTACTGAGCAGGCAGTAAAAGGAAAAACATGTTTAAACTGAATCATCCAAGTCAGACCACAAAACCTGACAATATTGGTTATTGCTATAAGATAACAACTATTAATATAAGATAACACAAACCTTGATAATAACAAAGTCTGAAAAGAACTCATATGGTGCAGGCTGAAGAAATAAAAGTACTTTTTAATTTTTTGAATCATGTCGTGGCTGCATTGATTTTCACCGTTCATCAACAAAGTTATCATAACAATTCTGCTTCTGTCATTCATCAGGGAAGAATAGAAAGAAAAAAGTTCTTGGCAAGTTGCAGTAAATAAACTGCAGTTTCTTCTGCTATTTCCACTTCATAACTGTTAAGGTCTGAACACTTAAAACACTTTCCACAATAGATTAGTCAGAGCATTTATGTCAGAATCCATATTTCCCAATGAGGAGTATTAAAATTTGGACTTGAGCTGTACCTGCCCCAAATTCCAAAAAACAGTATTATTTTTATTTTACTTAAAAAAGCAAAACTGTGCTCTTGAGCAGTTTTCATATAAAAGAAAACTGAACACCTCCCTCACAGCCAAGTGATATACAGAGAGAGAAATATAAAAGAATCATCAGGAACATACACACACAAGGATGCTTATAAAAAAAGGATAATACAAATCTTAATTGCCAGCTAAAAATGAAAAGTGTGGGACATTTTATTTTTTTTAAGTACTTCTGCTTGGCCACCATCTGACTGAAGGACTGAAATCAGTAGTTGCAATAGGTACCAAACAAATGAACCTGGCTGATCTTTCTCCCTCAGGGGGGTGTTGTTCAATGCTTTACAGATTTCAGTACAAAGCCTCTCAGGACCTGGAGTACATTGACCAGGGGTATATTGGTGTGGTGACCTAAGTGCAGGAAGATGCTGCTCAGATTTGCTCAAATTTTAGCTTTCTGTGCCATCCTAGGAAGACACAGAGGCCGTTTGGCTTATCCTGCCCTGACTTTTGGCCTGGTGTTGAAAGGCCCCAGAGAGGATCAGCTCTTGAAACTGGCGTTGACCTCTACAGTTGCAAAATGCTGCTCTCAGCTTCTACCCCACTTCAGGATCACGTACAAAGTTTGGGCTGTTCTGCAAACTTCGATCAGACAATGCTCTTGTGACCATTCAACCTTAACATTATGTGGGGCAGGGAGGAAGGGGAGGGAACAAAGCTGTTTTGCCCTTGTAGATAACTGGAGAGTTTCACAAAAAATAAATACAAGGATATAGTCATGAAAAATACATCTTTAAGTAATGTGCTTCAATGACAGTCAGAGCTTAAATTCTTATTTACTTACAAAAATATTGACTGCTATTTGAATTTCTTGCTTTCTTTTACTGTCTTAAGACCTTTAATAACTTTTTAGCTATAAAAATAACTCATAAAATTGTCACTTCTAAATAGACAAATCAATATAGCTATTACATAAACTGTCAATTTAAAAAAATAAAATACCTTTTAAAACATTCCTAGTTGTAGTAGGGAACTTGTCACCACCCAAGGAATAAGGTATTAATTTTAGTAGCTTTTTTAACCATTCCAAAGCAGCACCAAATCAACTAAAGAATTCAAGGAGGGGAAAGGGGAAATCCCAGATCTCAAGGCATTACTGGAATGCCTGCTATGAGCTTCAAGACACTCAGAAACTCCTCTAGGTTTTTTTTCCCCTGAAATTATTCCCTAATCAATGACTGCTAGAAAAAATGCAAACATAAGTGTCTACAAGGTAAATAAAAGGGATGACAAAAGAACAGTCCACAGTGAAAATACTGAGGACATTTACTTCAAATTTAAGCCAGGTTCCAAGATAGGACAGAGAGGAACTGCTTTTTTGTGGGGTGCAGGGTCAATATTCACACATGCTGACCAAAAAGATACAACATATCCAAAAAGAGGGGCAAAAAAAGAAAAAAGAAAAAACTGAGCAAACAAAACCCTTGTTCCTGATGAATACCAAACACATTCTGCCTTTTTCATTCCCAAAAACAGCTAAAACAGTTTTTGTTATGACTATCTGTGAAGAGATCTTAGGCATTTCTCCCATTCCTAAAATACTTGATTGCAAAAGTCATCTATTACAGGCTAAGGCTTATCTGAGCCCTGTGGGAGTTCCCCGAGAGGGTCTGCTGGACTTCCATCAGCTACAGGCATAGCACAAAGCACCCATCTCCTGCACTTTTTAAAAAACATCCAATCTTATCAAAAAACTGGCAGATTGTATATACAGTGGTGCTAGACTTCAGAGGAAAAAAATGTTCCTTTTAAAATTAAACAGCACTTTTCACATCAGCCTGACTGCTCAGCATTCCTACACTATCACATGAAATCAGCAGCAGGATTTTTACTAGAAAATAAATTGCATTGAATAAGGACCATGCCTGATGTTTTTTGGGGAAGGGATATTGGTGCTTTTTTTTTTTTTTAAACATGTTTAGGTTTACTGGTAACCACATTGCACTTGTATAAAATATACTGGTCTGCTCTGTCAATACTAGTGGTCATGACTAAGACAAGCTCCCTGACATAGGATTCTCTGAAAGAAACATTATGAAAGTGAAGAGTGAAGTTTTAACAGGCTATTCCATGTAACAGGAATATTTAATTTACGTAATTGATGTCTTAATTCAATATACCATTCCAGGTGACACTGAGGAAGACCAACAGCACTTGGCAGAAAAGCATCTGTATTAATTAAGAGGAACAATATTAACTGGAGAGACAGAAGAGACACGTGGAAGGGGATGCTGAGAGCATGACTGGAGATGCACCCCCAGTGGGAGGCACACCATGCCCGGGAGGGGGAAGGCATGTAAGACAAGGAGCAGAAGGTGAAAATAAGTAAGAAACCAGGAGCAGCAGAAAGAAGTCATTATGTGCAGGAGCTCCTGCACTGCCTGCCACCTCACCAAAGGAACTGGGGTGATCCAAGGGTAACCATGACAAAAAGCAAAGGAAGTTTGTCCTGGAGGCAGAGGGTAGACAGGTGTTTCCTCTAGGTGCCTGTTAGAGTGTTATGGTTTGGAGTGTTCCTACCCAGTATCCAAACCAGCAATCAGAATGTCATGTTATTTGGCAGTAAATTATGAGAAAAAAATCCCCAAGTTGAGTCTGGTTTGCCTGCATCACATGGCTTAAATAAACCACAACCCACCACTTCCTTATAGCCCTGCAACAACAGTAGCTGGTAAAGGCCAAATCTTCTAAATTTTAGCCAATAATGAGTGTTTCACTCTTCCTGGCTCCTGCATGCCTCTATTGTACAATTTATGTTTTCATTACAGTAGCTCACACCTGCTACAATTTAGTCAGTGCCACTCAACAAACTTCTCATAGCTGCATTTTGTCTTGGACACTTTGGTATTAAACATCTCAGGAGACTTGGGCTCCCCACAGGTTATTTCACAGCTTAGCTTTGCTGAAAACCTTTGTCCGACATCCAACTTCCCTCTAAAACTTCCCTTTATTCATTTCAAATAAGTCTCATTATTATAATGCTCTGGTACTTCTCACTGAACATACTTTCTTGTTCCCTAAATTCATTAGGTATTAACTCAGCTTTTTTTTTGTTTTAAATAGCTGTCTTAATAACCTGTCCACACCAATTTCCTTTTAATATCCAAAGTTAACTAGAACATTCACATTCATTTGCAAAACTGCAAAATAAAGTACTGCAGCAAACAAATTGTGTTCTGAAGGCAGCAGATACTAAAAATTAAAGACATTATTACGTAAAGATGATCCTAACTATTGTAAACAATAAATACTACAACACTTAGAACCAAGCAAAGATGCCAGATACAGCAATGGACGGTCTTATAAGAAGGTTAAAGTGACGTATTTTAATTGAAGGGAAATGTCATATCCGTTTCCAATCACAATCCAATTTCTCCACTGTTAAATAAAAAGGCACCTTCCCCCTACCTCTCAGTCTGTTCTCTGAAGAAAACCTGAGCCCACTCCTATGGGTATAGCAGAAAGACAACAGAAGTGTTAAGTCTTCAGGTTCCTCAAATTTACAAATTCCCAGTTTAACACACAAACAAGGACACTGGGACACCAAAAGAACTTCAGATCTAGACCAAAACTACTCTTTTAAAATGTCTCTAGTCTTTACATTCTCCCATCTTCTACCCAGTTACACAGGCAGCCTGAGTGCTTCATTCCCTCAAAATTATCTTTTCTGCCCTATCAGCAATCAACTGAACTTTGAATGCCCCTTCACAAAGCCAAGGAAAGCTGCAAACAGGACACAGACAAGGAAAAAGAGAAAACTACTGATAGTAATCAAAGCCTATTGTACCTGAGAAAACAAGCCCTAATTTTCTATCAGGTTCCTCACACCCAGCACCCTTCTGATACAAAAGACATCTCTCAGCTACTTAGTATTTTAAAATGTCAATACAAGCAAGATTACAAATCCCTGCAGACATTAACTACGTCACTGTAAACGTGGTACTGCCACCAGATTTTGTTTTCAATGTGCATCAGCCTGTTTGCTAATTTACACTGTAAACACCTGATAGGTCGTAGGGAATTACGGCTCTCAGGGATGATAACCTCTCGAGGCTTTTGGTACATCCTGCAGCATTTCAAACTCTCATAGAATAGGAGCTTCTTTCTTTCAGACACAGCAGGCCCACTATGACAGCACACATGACCCAGACCATAGTTAAAATCTATAGTGCAATATAAATTGTCATTTCAGGGCAAGACAGTTGATATGTTTATCCTAATTATATTTCTTCTATTAGGAGAGATTTTGCTTCTCAGGAAAATAAAAACATCATTTGAAATGAATTTATCTTAAACAATCATAAAGCAGCCTTGAGAGCACTCCCAGGTGAAATCTGCCCTGTAACAAGACATGGATAAGCCACAAACAGGCACAATTACTGAAGAGATTATCTGCATACACCGTTAACCTGTGCAGCCTTGTCGTGGTTTGAGTTTGCTACGTGCTAAGCTCTCACGAAATCTGTTATTTTGTATAAGGGGTATCAATGATATTGAGGGAAAAAAAAGTAATCTGTGAGGCAAAACAGGCACGCACTTGGGTACATACAGTGTAAAGAAAGTTTTATTACTAACAGAACTAGAGCTAAAAGAAATTATAGAAATTAAGGCAATAATAACGCACTCTCTTTTCTTCTATCTCTCCTCTATTTACTAAACTTGCACAAAGGATGGCACAACATGAGATTTTGGCTAGCAATATAGGTTTTAAAAGTCTCGCTAACATTTTGAGGAAAAAGGAGGTTTTTTCTTCTGCTTAAACGTGGTTTCTAAACTGGCACTAGCAGACAGACTTGCTCGGAAATCTGCTGCTGTGCAAAACACCTCTCTCATGAAANAATGCTATAAATTATATTGGCATCACTAAGTTTTCCACTTATCACTGATTTTTCTGGATTTAAGCTGCATTTCAGGTATACAAACAAAAATGCCAAACACCAAGAACATCAGAGAGTCCTAATATTATCAAAAGTAGCAAGTCAGCCTGTGTTCAGTTTCTGCAAGCTGGATATTTACATCTGCCAAACACAAAAACCCTAATACTATTTAATAGTCTAATCTTCTATTTGCCAAAAAGGCATAGATTATGTTACAATGGAGGCACCTACAGGGGAACTGCATCTGGACTCTGGCATTTCCTGACTTCAAGCTAAGATTCAACATTAGGTCCCAAATCAGCAAAGATTTCAGTAAGGTTAAAAAATATATAAAGCCAAAAGATCTTTGAAGGACTGAGATACAGTGATGCTCGTACACAACCACTGAGTAACCTTAATATGTTGGGATCTTTTTAAAAATAAACATTTTAACAAAATTTTTATAAATCCTTCCAAGAACTTCAAGTTTGTTTACATCCAATTAAGTTATTCACAACCAAAATTTATCTGCAATTCAGCTTGAAATATCTTTTTTGTAGACTATCAGTTTTCATTCCTGAATATTTTAAAACATTTCATTCCCTATGCAGGATTAAACTACAGAAATAAAAAAAAACAGACAAAAACTGAACTGAAAAGCACAGTGAAAGATTAGCCACTAATAACACTAACACAGCAGTTTCCAAAATATCTATTAAAAGGCAAAATGATACTTTCAGCAAATAGGTAATATAATAAAGAGCCTAAATATCGATAGTAGCAAAGTTTTAATCTTATTTTCTTTACAAGCTTGCTACTTACTGTAGAAACCCAAATCTATCTGTGACTTTGTAAAGACGGTAGTCAGCATCTTCCCATGGTTCAATCTGAGCACCCTCACGTCCCTAAAGGGAAAGGAAAAAATAAAAAGTCAAATGATGTTTTATGACATAATAGATTAATACAATTGAGACGGCATTTAACCACTCAAAGCATAACCTTTGGGACCTTTGGGCAGGAGGTTAGAGGAGGAGAAGGAGAACACCAGTCCTAAACTGATCAGCCAAGAAAAAGGAGAGCAGCACACCTCTCCCAGCCCTTATAAACAGTATTTTCATCACAGGAATCTCTATGGGTCATCGCTGTCACAGACTACATTTCAACCACAGTCATAGTACTCCCACACCTGTTGTGAAACTCCACAATAATCCATCAAGGTCCCCACAGAGTGCTTCTACTTGTTTCATTGTCAAAGTCCATCTTCACTGAACAATCAGCAGCCAGAGCACATCCTGCAGACAGTCCTGAATTAACGTCCATGCTGACTTGCAGCAGTCAAACAATGCAGCACTGAGTTTTCCCTCAATTATGCCTGTTCATGTCCCACTCTTCTACTCCAACTACCAATCTTGCAAAAGGTTTGCAGAAGTTTAACTACATTTTAGCTCTATCTACTTCTGGTACAGGCTATGCACAGGTTACTGGGTATGAAATCAGGCCACCACTCAGAACACAAAGTGCATTGGGTTTGTGTGGCCAGGTTTCAGCAGCAGGGGGCTCCAGGGGTGGTTTCTCTGAGAAGCTGCCGGAAGCCTCCCCCACATCCAACAGAGACAAAGTCAGCCAGCTCCAAAATGGACCTGCTGCTGGCCAAGGCCCAGCCCATCACTGGAGCAGGTTTGGTGGCAGGACTCGTGACCCCATGGGGGACTCACACTGTGCCTGAAGGACTGACCCTGTGAGAGGGACCAGCGCTGGAACAGCTCATGAGGAACTGCATGAAGGACCCATACTGGAGAAGTTCATGGAGAACTTCAGTCTGTGGCAAGGATCCCACAATGGAAAAAGGGAAGAGTTTAAGGAGACAAACCCCCAAGCACGAAGGAGCCACAGAAACAACGTGGGATGAACAGACCACAGCCCCCGTTCCGCATCCTCCTGAGCTGCTCGGGTGGAGGAGGTAGAGAAAATTGGAAGCAAATTTAAGCCCAAGAAGAAGGGAGGGGTGGGGAGAAAATGTTTTAGACTCAGTTTTTATTTTCTCATTACCCTACTCTGATTTGATTGGTAATAAATTAAACGGATTTCCTCAAGTCAGGTCTGCTTTGCCCATGACAGCCATCGGTGAAGGATCTCTCCCCTGACCTCATCCCAACTCATAAGCCTTTTGTTACATTTTGTCTCCTCTGCCCAGCTGAGGATGGCAGTGACAGAGCAGCTTTGAGGGGCACCTGGTGTCAACTAGCCAGACAAGGAGCATGTTTTCCTTATTCCAAGGTGATCCACTCACCTGCACACACTGTGCAAACCACCAGTAAGTCTGGCATATAAAACATTTCATGAACTCTACAAACAAAGTACTGCTCAGTACTCCAATGACACTTAAAAAGTCTGTAAGTGGTACAAAAATACCTGACTACAGTGTAAGCACTCTAGGTATAATCTGTGCCAGGCTTGTCCTTACAAGGGGTCCAAGAACAAACATGACATGACCAGGGCATTTCATTAGTTCCCCACAACAGCACTGGAAACAAGACAGCTCACTCACCTTTTACTTTTTCTGAAATGACTTTAGTGTATCTACTACTATAACCAAAGATTAAATAAATAAAAAGTAAAATGAGAGTCTTTCTGATCTAATAGATACACTGAGCATCGTCTAACACCCCACTTTCACTACTTCTAATACAATAGTATTAGAAATACTATTTGAAATAGTCCCAAAGTAACTTGCTGTGCACCTGAAAAATTAGTTGATTGAATCATTATCCAGAATATCCCTCACAGAGGGAGAATTTAATTCACCCAGAGGCCAGTGTATCATTAAATATCAGATTAGTACTTGACAGAGTATTTTAAACAACAGCTAGCTGGAATCATGATTCAGTTTTTAAACAGGCATATTACTAAGATTCATTATAAAATGTCATTTAAATTATTAACAAGTTCACTTACTCTGTCATACTTGGCAACTATCTCTGCTCGTTCCTGGGCAAGTTTGATAGCAGCATCCTGCTCAGCATCTGCACCTGTAGAGGAATTAAAATAATGCTGTTCAGATTTTCTCCCCTGTGAACAAAGAACTGCAGCCAAATACTTGGAAAATAAACTTCAGCTTCAGGGAGACTCCTTCAGTGGAGAATGCCAAAACTATTGAGTCAAAGCAAAATATGACCTTGGTGCATGTCTTGAGTACTGCTCAAAGCAAAGTCACTGCACAGTATCTTAATTGCTGAGTTTAGAATACTTCTCATTTTCCACCAATGCAGATACTAAATACAGTTAAAAAATAATTCTGCGCAACCCACTAAATGAAGGGCTAAAAGCCACTAGCTGGCAATTCCACAAACATTCTAATAGTCAAAGAAAGCTGAAACATTCACTACTGGCTTAAAACAAAAAGTGTGAACTATTTACAGGATTTGTAGAGGTATTGGAATACTGAAAAAATACTGCATGGGTGCTTCTTAGAAATTGCCTAAAACTTATTTCTCAGAAAACAGGGAAGGATGTTGTTACAGTGTCAGAACTGCAACTTGGGCAACCCAGAGCTGGAAGAAGTGTAAGGATATGACAACGAGAAGGCTGACAGGCAAGAAAAAAACCAATGTGTGAGTAACCACTGGACACGAGGACACTGCAGATGCAGCATTTAGTACATGAGAGGAGTTCAAGTTTTGCTAAGTCCTGTTCCCTGAGCAGAGACCATCTCTAGAACATGGACAGGAACAGAGAGCACCAAGATAGGAAAAGTAAAAGTTGTGTTTTGAGTACCTAACAACAGAATGTACTTCAGTATCCCAAATGTAATTATATCAAACCAAAATGAGGTAAATCAGCCATAATCAGTAAGTTTGTGAGAGATTCAAGAGTTGATTTCTTTTGATTATTAAAAAGCAATGAACTTCAGTTAAAGCAAGGCTTTAAAAAGGTTTAAAATATATTTCAATCTAACACTTATAAAAATAACTCCAAGCATGTGTTTTTTCTTCACTATCTAGTTCATGGCAACATAGTGAACTTCAGGAATTGTACATACCAACCATCTGGGCCATGAAATAGAAAAACAGATCAGATATTACAGTTTTCTATCGTACGACATTAACACAATTATTTGTTCAAATTTAGTGTTTCTTTAATAAAATTTACCTACATATTTCTCAACATTTAGACAAGAAGTTGTGCCAAGGTGGCCTTCTAAGCCATCTGTTAGCATGGTCTCTGCTTGTTTTCACTCCAAGTTTCTCCAGGGGAATGCAAAGAGAACCTCAGCATGACCCACCACAGACACAGGCACCAGCATTCAGACAACAGCGCTGCTTGTCCCAAGCTTCCCCTAAGAAAAAGTCTGGCTGCTTCTTTAAAGCTTTCATTTATGATCCCCAGAAGTCACACTTTGCTACCCTCACCTGGCCCCCTTCCCTTCTCCTGCTCACCATCATTTCCCAATCATACTACTCCTTGTTTATTAGCAAGGACATAGAGCTGTGACATTTTTTTCCAGGGTGCAGCAGAACCAGCACACATGTATTTACACAGTTATTTGAAGGAGAAAAAAAAAAAAAATTCAACCTGCTATATTTGGAAGCTTTACACCTCTGAGCCACCACACTGATAAATAATTTTCTCCCTGTAAGGTAAGGGGTGAGTAGAATCATTTCATACTGCTCAGAGTTTGGTGTGTCCAAGCAGGGCACTGCTCCTGTGTTTTCAGACGCCAAATCCACATTTATTCCTAAGCCTGAAGAGGACTCAAGACACAAAGCAGTTTGGTCTCAGGTTTGCTTTTCCCTGACACAGCTTTACAGCCATCGCAGGGCTCTGTGACCCCGGCTGCCCATGAGAGCTCTGATCAAGGCACAGCTGCCACACCCCCCCGCAGCCCTCCTGAGCCCCTCCCCAGCCCTGTCACACCAAAGGGCACAGACACAGCTCCACACCCCTGCCAGGGCATTCCAGCACTACCGACTCCCCCAGTACAATCACAACAATCTGGCTCCTAATCTTTACTAGCTGGCATAGCCTGTCTGCTAAACTGACAATATCCACTAAAGCTACCAAATCAACACGGACAAAAAGCAGGGCATGAACCCTGGTTTTACTTTCAAAGTGAGAAGATAAAGGAACTGTAACCAAAATTAAATTGTGTTTTCTTTTGCAAGACAGTGCTTATAACAAGTCTTTACAGAAGACCAATTACGGGGTTTTAGAAAGTAAACTTTTAACTTCCTTAGAAACCTGACATTCCTTCAGGAAATTCAAGTACTGCCTGACTCTAATCTCCACTTCTCCAATGGACAGATGTGAGGGAAAAGCTCCCTTGTTTAAAGTACACCCGCTGCTGAGCTTCAAAGAATAGGGAAAAACTCCTCTATCACTAATTTCCAAGTAGAAGAGAGATTAGATTTGATTTGAGAAAGAGTGAAAGAGTGGCTGAACATAAGTGGACAATATGGTAATACACAGTAGTCTGTACATTGACATAGTATGTAGCTGATACGTTTTTTTAACAGAACTAAAAATGGTTTATATTATTTTAAAATGTGCTCTAAAGGACATGCACAGATCTTGAACAACACTGACAGAATAACAGTGTAAACTGAAAAAAATTTAAACCTTTGCTTAAAAGAATGCCAAACTCTATTTGCACCACAGACCAAGTTCCTGATTTATGCTGAAAACGTGGCCGTGGCTTACTATCCCTTCCTCTGCATAAGCAATGTGTGAATCAAAATTTGGCATGTTCTGTGTCTCATGACAATTCAATTACATTTAGTGTGTAAATTATCATATTCATTGCCTTTAAAGTAATCCTCTTTGCTTTCTGCCAGAATCTCTTAACCTTCCAGCTGCACTGAGATAGTTCAATGTTTCATTAATCCATCAATACTGAAACCCCAGAAAACAGCCTGAGATAGGGACAAGAGGTTTTATTTTGGGAGATAAGCATTAAAAATGATTTTTCTTATAAGAGGAAATATTTAAATATCTCCAACTTAGAGATTACACAGTGATCCCTGATAAAGTAAAAGCTAAATATAGGAACAAGAACAATTCCTCGGCACAAAAATACATCACTATGAAATTGAAGACAAATAACTGCTATCCTAAAGTCTTATCAGTTTTATTTGGTGTTATCTCAGTGAAAGTAGTTAAAGATGTAACAAGTATGATTAAATTTACTAATTAAAAGTTAGCATTACAGATTATACAGGAAACAATACCATCTCAGATGAAGCTGACATTAATATATAGTCAATTAAGTAGTATGGAGAACTGATTTGAACTAAAAAATGCAGAAATATATTAGCAATGACCTGACGATAAAATCTGTCAACAACGGCATGCTAAACAGCACTTTCAAGTCTCCCCAAAAATCAGTCAGGCTCACAAGGCACAAGCAGCATGGTTAAAACCCTGCCCAGCAGCAATCACAGAGTGACAGGCTGGAAGGGATGGTCCTCAAGGACCATCTAGTCCAAGCTTTCTTGGCAAAAGCACAGTCTAGACAAGATGGTTCAGCACCCTGTTCAGTTGAATCTCAAGTGTCCAATCTTTGGGAATCCACCACTTCCCTGGGGAGATTATTCCAATGGCTGCTCTCACTGCGAAAATTTCCAAGCGTCCTGAATCTCCTCAGGAGCAAGAGACATAATGCAAACTAAAAATATGTAACACTATGCTCTATTAATGAATGCTAGACTACCTGCAAGAGACCAACTGCCACAAGTGACGTTTAACAGCAAAACAACAGATTCAAGTAAAAATAAACACTAGTAAAGAAAAAACAAGGTTGTGGCCTACAAGTAGATGTAAAGTTAAATTCTGACTATTACCAAAACTTCTCAAGGATCCTGCCTTACTCTTGCTTTCATGCCATCTTCTCTCTTCTGTTCCCCAGGGAGGAACATCAGGTGTCTATGTAGGCACCCACAGACACCAGAGAATCTCGACCCAAGGTCCTCCTATAATCCATCTAAAATCCGTAGGTGGGGGTAGGGAGAAGGGGGGGG
>VZRR01006734.1:20732-68613 GCA_013398015.1 Oreocharis arfaki | reverse complement strand
GGGGGATTGACAATAACGTAATTTAGTATTCATTTAAATCACTGAGCTAAACACTGAGGATCCTGAGGATCCCTCTTGCAGTCTCTGAAGTAATTCAGTTTTCCAAAATAAAGGAGGGGGAACTGGCAGCACTATCCCTTGTGTTTCCAGCAGTCAGGAGGAGCTGAACAGCCTGTGACAGCCTGGCAGCACCTCGGCTGCTCCTGGTTGGGGTGGCTAATACAGAGCCCATAGTTTTTTGGGGCTTTTATCACAGCCTGGCAGAACTGAGCTGCTGCCAAGAGAGGAACAGCCAGAAGACAGTAAAACACTGGTCTTTCCCACAAAAAGAAAAGCTGCTGCTCTACAAAGGTTACTAAGTACCTGTATTTTGAATTGTTTGTCTAATCCTGCATGGCTCCTAATCCTGTTCAGCTACAGAACTGCAAACCAGTAAGGCACAGCTTTTTTTTAAAGTGATCTCCATGTGCAATCCACTGAGCACACATCTCTAGTCCCTGCAAAAGTAGTCATACAACTTAAAGAAGTGGTCTTTGGGGTTACTCACACTCACTAGTGATAATCTCTCTAAAACAGTCTAAAAAATGACTAGACAGTATCTCACCTGGAAAAGAAACAACAGCCAAGGACTAGCTCCCTCATCAAGGTAGTATGAAATGAGTACCACTGAGCACCTCAGCGAGCTCCTTACACTGAAGGAGGAGTAGGCACAAGATACACTGCAGTGCTCATGCATCAGGAGCAGCATAATAAACTGCCTTCTACAGATGTGCCATAAATTTAAGAAGAATCATAGATTTGTTTAGGTTGGAAAAGACTTTTAAGATCATTGAGTCCAACCATTAACCCATCACTGCCAAGCCCACCACAAAACAATGCCCCCAAGTGCCACGTATCTTTTAAATACGTGAATACATATTTAAATACTTTTAAATGGTGAATTCACCATTTCCCTGGGCAGCCTGTCCCAGTGCTTGACAAGCCTTTTGGGAAAGAAATCTTTCCTAATATCCAATCTAAAACAACCTGATGCAATTTGAAGTTATTTCATCTCATTCTGTCATTTCTTACCTGGGAGAGGAGCCTGACCCTCACCTGGCTACAGCCTCCTGCCAGGGAGTTGTAGAGCGCAGTAGGTTTCCCCCTTGAGCCTCCTTCTCCCCAGGATAAACATCCCCAGCTCCCTCAGTCACTCTTCATAGCATTTGTGCTCCAGACCCTGTCACGGCTCCATTCCCTTCTCTGGACATGCTCCAGCACCAAAATGTCCTTCTTGTCATAAGGGGCCCAAAACTGATTCCAGGATTCGAGGCGTAGCCTCATCGGTGTTGAGTACAGAGGGACAACCACAGTCCTGGTCCTGCTGGTCACACTATTCCTCGTACAGTCCAGAATGCCATTGGCCCTCCTGGCCACCTGGGCCCACACTGGCTCATGTTCAGACACTGTGGACCAGCACCCCCAGAAGCAATGCCTCTTTCCATGGGGCTGAGGCTCAATATACTAATAGCATCCTGTGCAACCTTATCCAAAACTCTGGAAATAGATTTCTCCCTTTTTTTCCTCCTTTGACCCACCATCATTGTCTCTCCAACTGCAGAGCACTCTAAACGCCCCCCCCTTAAAAGTGAAAGATGTTAATTTGCTTCCCATTACTTTACTAAAATTCTTGCTTGTTTGCACATTACACATTCCACTGCACAAAGAGCTGCACTGGCACAAACTCCTGTCTGCAGGCACTACCACCAGCTGCTACGCATCTACACATTCAAAACACATATCAGAGCAATAAACAAAGTCTTTGGTCATAGCAGAAAGCCCCTTAAATACTCAAGGCTGTTTATTTTCCTTCCAGTTCATTCCCATAAACAACGAAATAAAAGCCATGACGTACACTTAATAGTATTTTGTTGTGGGTACACGATGTTCAGAAGGAAGAATCTTGGTAAATACCCGCACATCAATACTAAACCTGCTCTGAACAAAAGCGATTAAGCATCATTTATTATACTTTCTCTTCATGCAGAGAGAACTTCTAAAACAGAGAATTTTTAAGATAAAGTGAACTACTAAGTTAGAAAAGCAATCCCTTTTACATAGCAACACTTCCTCAGACATACGTATTTCCAGAAGTTAACTGAGCTATATTTCTTCCACCATTACATATAATTATATAATTTAACAGTATTAAGTATTTTATCAGTTATCACTAATTAAGTATTTAAACAGTTATCACTAATTTGAAATGAGAGAAAAGTAAAACAGCACAATATAAACCATTAAAGACCAGTACATAAATTTTACACAACACTTTACCAGTCTTTAGACTGTCATTTTCTTCCCAGTCCTTGTAGAGCTCTGTTTTAGTCTTCATGAAGTAAATCTGTTTGCTTCTAGACCATATTCTAAATCAGTTTATCAAAAACGACCAGGGGAAAAGTTCTCCTCCTCCACTCGCTGCATTTGCTCCACACAACTGAGCCACTTGACACATGCTCCTTTTTCCAGACACAGCCCCTCTACAGCTCCAGGAGCTGCAGAGTCTCAAACAAAGATGCCATTTGTTAATGCCAAGTGTCACGAAGGCACCATGCTGGTGTTCTCCAGCCCAGCCCACAGCCCTGCATTCCAGCTCATAATAAACAAAAGGATTTGAACAAACAGCCTCAGAGGCCAGGGCTCCTGTAACACATCACTGTTATACTCTTGGGCAAGAATTCTTACTGGTGTTTTCCAAGTGCTGCAGGAAAAGCATCTTAATGAAAGGACTTACTTGAAATGGGGCTTGAAGTACCCTCTTTCTGACTTATTACTTAAGAAACCACAAAATTAGGTAACTCTAAAAATACAGTTTAGATTTCTGTAACTGGCATTCCCTATTTGCAGGATGGTGATTTTACATATTTTCTCATCAAAACTCCTTCATTGTTCAAGATATCTTGGGGATCTGAAACATCTAGGACATCAGGAGTTGGCAAGAACACTTTTGTCAATAAAAGTACAAAAATTCATGAATAAAAGTGGTAGAAATCATTTGCATCCTGAAAACCTAAAAACCAGATCTCCATACCAAATATCCCAGGACAAACACATGAAGCCATTCTCCTGCACAGAGCCCTCACACACGCTCTCTCACACAGACATTCTGGTGCTACATGATGCTTGCAGCCAGAACCAGCCAATTCCGTATCCTAACCTAAGCAAGTCAGGGCACATACACTACCAGACACTTCGTGAAGCCAGCTGAAAGATGATCAGCGGCACTGGCACAGGTTACCCAGGGAAGATGTAGAATCTCCATCCTTGGAGATGTTCAAAAGCTGGGCCTGGCCCTGGGCAACCAGCTCTGCACAGCCCTACTTGAGCAGGGGATTGGACCAGATGACTTCAGAGGTCTCTTCCAGCCTCAACCTTTTTGTGGTTTTCTTGCACTCAGAGAAGTGTTAAAATGCCAGGAACAGGAGATCTGATCAAGTGTGTTGGACTACTCTTTTTTCCCCAGAGACTGAAAAAAGAACAGTTCCTTCAATTGTTTAAACCTTCCTCCCCATATCGTCTGGCAGAGCACCAAGCCTGGAAATGAGCAGCAGCTCCTTTGTCTTTACCACTGATTACTACTCATGGATCCCACCCAAGCGCAGGTGTCAGTAGTTTAGTCTCTGGAATCAGCATGAGTTTAGACTAAGCCAGTACCATGTCCACAACCAGGCACATTTCCCTCAAAAGCAGCATTATCTTACTGCTGACACACGTAACAGCAATCCTTTTGCTACACAGAAACATTATTACACTTTGCTCATAACAGAACTACTGAACTGGTTTTGTAGAACCAGCTATTTTCTGTTTCCTTAACTGTGAGCATATTTGTGGTGAGGATGAAAAGAACTCAGACAATGAACACAAGCACTTGTTCCAGGTTAACTCTCTCACTCCTTCACCACTTGAAAACAATCTGCTTTTTAACATCACTGCTGCTCTTCTACCACACACTACTCCCAGGCAGCAGTAAGCCATATTACTGACAGATAGACAGACAGACAGATACACAGTATAGCTATACTAGAGATATCTATACTGGTATTTCTCTTATACCTCTCAAGTTTAGCATATCTGGTTTTGTGGGTGTTTTCAAGTAGACTTACACAGAGAAAAGGTAAGATTTTGGCTTAACTGAAATTTCTCTCTATTTCAAAGAAAAGAAAAAAGCTAAAAGATAGAGTAAAACTCTTTGAAAATCAATATATTGCACCAAAAAAGCCCACTGCAACAGCAAAACACATGCACCCTCCCCCTCTTAATAATCAGCATTCAGAGTAGACCCTATTGTAGTTTTACAGCATGAGGAGTAATGAGTGAAAAATAGGAAAGTAAAGATTTAACCTCCCTGAAGAAATGTGACTGAACTCTCATCTCAATGAAAAACCAAGTTTCACTATGGCAGAACTCTTGCAGCTTTGCAACATCCCCTATGAGACGCTGCACAGTCACCAATGGAAAATGGTCACTTTGGAAATTAGTAGAATTAACTGCTACTAAAAATCCTTTCAAATCAATTTTAGAGTGATCCCCAAAGGACTCAAAGCAAGAGCAGGGAAATCCAGGCAGCCCTGCTAAGCAAAATTCCACAGAGGAAGCCTGTGTCAAAACATGAAATGAGAATTTAGGAGTCTATATATCGTACAGAATTTAAATCAAATACTCTATCTTGCTTTTAAGCAACAATGGACTAAAGGACTTACAGAAACTCTACCTGATTAATTAATTAATCTTAATCAATTATTGCAATATGTCTATCATTTTATTTTTAATAACATAGCCTAACATTTTTAATTAATGGAGCAATGAAAGCACAAAACTCAGAATAAACCAGCAGTAAAACAGAAAAAGAACATACTCTAATAAAATATAACTTGGCCATTTACTTAGTCCTAATTTGCAATTTGTTTTTGTATGTCTTTCATGTAAATAACTACACCTTAAAATTAGATCACTCCATCAGCAATGCCTACACCTAACCAGCTGGAAGCTGCAGTTGAACACTCATGTCATCACCTCACTACTAAGCCTTATGAAAGTTCCCACAAGGGTTACAAAGTGGAGTGACAAGATCTGGCAGGGTTCTACTGTAATTCCATTTTACCAAGTGTTGTGTGTGCAGTCGTGAGCCAGAAGATAATTAATTTGCTGAAGGTTAACATAATCAGTTGCAAAGCCAGAAGAAACCATAATTGCCAATTTGCAACAAGCTACACTGAAAAGAGTAAGCCCAATTTTGAACAATGCTCCTTTCTTGAAAGAAAAAGAGGACAAAACCAAGGCATAACCGAACCTCCTGGCCAGAACTCTGTCAACACAACCCGAAACATTTATGGCAGCTGTTAATAGACTTAGATGTAAAAACTCAGGCTGGGTATAATTTGGGGCTTGCCAGTATGTAAAGACTGGTCTGACTTGTGCCACAACTAGCTAAGGTCTTATGTCTAAGCGTAAGTCACCCTTTGTTCTTCTCTTCCCAAGGGTGTAGTTGGTCTCTGGCCTTTTCATGACAATTTTTCTGTTTTCTCACTGCTATGAAAGAGCAGCATTGTGGCCAAGATGAAGTGGTTGCTCACCTACACGTCTGTCTTTCAGGAGATGCAAACACTGTGCTGAACTCAGTCATGCCAGCCCTCCGAGCAGCTGCTGCAGTGGCGACGGGAGCAGATCTGCATCCCGCTGTTCCAGGGACACAGCGAGCCTTGTGTCCCTAACACGTTATAACCCAGCAGCCGTGGAACAACAGAGACACAGCCTTCATGGAAAAACACAGAACGTTTTTGACTACATGGAAATCATCTGATGGTCTCCCACCAAAAGATTACATTTCTGAGAATTCCTACTGTGGCCAGAACTGATTCTGCTGTAACATATAATCTGTCTCATCTACGGCTCATGAGTATTACTCCCACACTCCCCCTGAAATCCATGACCTTTCCCAGCGCTAGCCCTAGCCTTTACAATTATGTCTTAATAAAATATGCTGCAAATCAGCTGCTGCATTAAATGGTAAGATCGGACACTTGACCTCAGAAGCAGTATTGCCAGATAAAAAGCAGAAATATTTCAGGAATTTTACCCTCAACCTAACGTAAGTCAAGGCATCCTTTCACACCAGTGGCTTTTCAGGTACTGGTTATGATTTTATAAGCAAATTTAGCTGAAAATGCCTTTTTTTTGATCCCTTGTACTTAAAAAGTATATTATGCCTGCAGTTCCCAGAGGCTTTTGAGAACTAAAATATCCCTTCTGTACACTGACGCTGCTCATACTTCTTTAAACCATGACAGGTTACAAAACACACAAGCAAAACAATCCTTCAGTAAAACTGAACAGAGCAGTTCTACTGCAATAAATTTCTTCTTTGTTTTCCCAATGCCATATATCAGGATGACATATTAAAATAATTTTTTTCCCAACAACATAAATCAAAAGACCATTAAAAAATTCTCTGAAATTCTGTCATTATTTCTGACATAATTTCAGATTTCCTGTTTTGAACATCATAATTAGTGGTAGAATACGAATGTTTTCACAGCAGTAAGATTTGCAGTATCAATTTAAAGAGTAAAATGGTTCTAATATTTTAGATTCTGAAACAAAGCAGAACATTTCATAACAAGAGCTATGCTTCCCACATTAACAGTAGTCAGTTGCCACACTGCACTAATTATGTTAAGTCTCCTGATTAATCATTTTTGTCTCTGCATTAGACAAAATTAACGAAGCAAACAATATTTATATGTTAAAATCCAGCGTTAATGATGTGAAGTCTATTCCCAGTTTAAAACATCACCAAGACAACACTCATGCAGACTCTGGATAAAGTTTTTTAAAATGAGGCGGTTCTTAATTATTGAGGAAGCAAGTTTATTTCTTCTGTAGGGCTAGAGAAGCTACAACAGTTCTCTAGTTACAAAATTTCATCTATATTGGTATCATTTCATTCCAGCTAAAATAAAGAAGTTTGTTCTTCTACACAGACGAGCTTTGAATACACTGACATGCCCACAGTCCAGCTCATCATTTAATTACACAGCTGATTTAACTGATTATAACAGGAAGAAAAGGAGGGTTTGTTTTTGTAATAGATGCTATTCTGCCACTTAACAAGAGTAAAGAGCTCCAAGCCAGCTCAGAAAAACACCAGCTCTGACTCAAGGTGGCAGGAGTAGAACTTGAACAGCACCATGGGGACGCAGAAGCAGCTCCCCCGACCTGCCCAGCGCTCAGGGCTGGCACCGAGTTGTTTCTCAGCTGAACAGGCACTGCCCAAACCTCACTGGCCCCTGTGTGAGACAGAAAAGGAAACGTTCACAAACGAGCAACAGATGAGCAGCTGCTGAAACCACCAGCTTTACTCCCCAGCTGCACATGTACTACCAGTCTTTATTTTTCTGCCTTCTCCTGGAAGAGACAGCATGAAGCACACACAGGGATGAGTCCTTGCCCAAAAGCGGGAGAATCTCCCTGCTGCCTCTGTTCACACCTGAACTTGAGCCTCCCAGGTGCCAAGCTACTGCTCTGCCTATCTGGGCACAGCCTCTGCATGGGGAGGCCTTGGGATTCATTTTCATGCTTTAAGTTCAGTTTCAACCCAATACACAACAGGAAAATGAAATCTTAAATATTGTGAAAGTTGTGGCAGGATGAAAAAGCATTTCTTGCTTTATTCCAGCAACAGCATAAAAACCACCTGAGTTTAAAAAAACCACCTGAGTTACATGCTACAGATCAGTTCACCATAGCTGAACAGCTTTCTTCAATTACTCTGTCTCTGAGCTATTCACCTTTGACAAGATAAACATTTTAACTGCAGTAATACCTTAAGTACAAATAGGAT
Organism: Oreocharis arfaki; assembly: GCA_013398015.1. Lineage (NCBI taxonomy): Eukaryota > Metazoa > Chordata > Aves > Passeriformes > Paramythiidae > Oreocharis > Oreocharis arfaki. The sequence goes on along the minus strand of VZRR01006734.1, from coordinate 60,734 downwards.
CCTCTAAGGGAATCCTCTGAAAAGTCTGAATGGCACCAAGAAGCTCATATGACACTAAACCTTCTCTGGTGGCTCTATGGTAAGTTTGAGGAAGTCCACAGAAAGACATCAAGGCAAATACAGGTACCTGCCTTCTTGTATCAGTCATGTTTACACAGCACAGAGCTGCTTTGGAAAAAAAACTGAGTAACTGACTACTTACAATATCTGTCATTCATTTAATTAAAAACTAAAATGACATTTAAGAGAGGGGAAAAATGCTGAAATCCCCTCTGAACGTTTGAAATCATCCTAAGTGTCCGGCAGCAGTAGATCCATGGTTTTTATGTTTATAAAGTGGTTATAGGAAAGGCTGGAGGAGTAAGAGACAACCAGATGAAGGGTAAACAAGTCTGTCGAACAGCAGCAGAAACAGAGGAAGTTTCTTCATCTTTGCTATGAGAAAAGGAAGTTGGTGGTAGACAAGAAGGTTCTGTTGTTTTCAGTTTCACTGATTGAGGGCTGGTAAACAAAACAAAGTAAACAGCCATGGCATTTCCCATGCAAAACAGGAATTAGGGCCCCCAAGACTGTCCTGTGTGCCTGGCCCCAGCCCCAAGCTGAGGGAAAACCCAGCAGAGCAGCTGCAGTAAATCCCAGTGCCATACCCACCAAATCACAATCAGGTTACATTCATACTGCTAATTAGCAATACCAGTATGAATTTGTTTGCCTCCACCTAGTTCACATCAGTTAAAACCTTTGTCAATATAAAACAACTTCAGAGTTTGGATAAAACAACCCAAAGCAGGGGAGAAGGGGGGAAGAAAAAAAGATCACCAACTTTCTGGCTGTTTATGTACAGAACGCTGTACCAGAAAGAAAAACCTTCTGCCTACATTATGTCCATCACCTTTTTTTTTTTTTTTTTTTTGCTAGAGGAAACACCGAATTACATTTTAGATGTAATCTATCCTTAAAACTTAGGACAGTGTGACAAGAAAGGTCAGGGGGTTTTTTTTCCCCAAACTTTGACACCAGTTGACAGGCAACACTGAGATGTCAGCATCACTGAGAGGCAGGAACAAAGCTGTAGTAGAAAAGGGCCACAAAAGAAAAATGAAAAGGCATTTGTTTGAGTATCTGATTTTAAATGACAGTATAGGTTAATCAGAATTTTCCAAAGAGGTTATAAATCTCCTTCAAGCGAGCACAGCAAGAGGCACCATTTGGCTCACTCTGTGGATACTCTGAAAATGTTTTACAAATCTCCAGTGTTGATTTAAGATGACAGTTATTAATTTATACTGCTGTTGCACAGAAACAATAACTTTAATAATCAGTGCATTAACAGGCCTATCAGTAACACTTTCTTTTTACTGGCTTAGAGGAAGATAAACACTGAGGTACTTCAGTTACACAAACCCATCATCAAGTTTCCAGTGCTACTTCTCGAAATCAGTACTTTTATTTCAGTACCAATGCAAAACGAGGAACTACAAACACATGCTGTGAACACTTTAACAAGTTCCTACTGCAAAACAAACATGAGGTTAATTCTAGTCTAAGTCTTACACACAAGCATCAAGCAAAAAAATCGATTTGTTTATGCTGAAGTCAATAATGCACTGAACCTACTAATGAAGATCTGCTTTATAACCACTACACTCTGTTAAAGAAAAAAGCCAAACCAAATAAAACCACCCATAACCCAGAAAAATCTATTTGTCACAGATTCTCGTATCTCAGCAGAAAATTACCTGAAATTAAAAATTCAGTTTTAAACTCAGTACACTGAGAAAGTCTACTTCATCTAAGAAGAACATTGATGCAATACTTTGGAAATCCCTACTCCAGGTTACAAGCATTAGTTCTAGGACAATACACAAATAAAGCCTTTTATAGATTCCAGTCCAGCCCATATAACCTATTTCATATCCAACAGATCACTCTCGACCTCCGCAAATTTCATATCCCTCATAGAATCAAAATCCACAGGAAGAGACATGATTTGGCTGAGCCTGTGGAGCTGCATCTGGCAAACAAGATCCTGTTCCCTGGGAAAAGCAGACCCACTGCAGAACCCTCCCCTAGGGCAAACATGAGCTGTCCTCTCCATCAGAGAGAAGGAGGAACAGCACCAGCTGGGATTTAAACACAGATCCACCCACTGTCTGCTGTGCCTGCAGACAAGCAATTAAGATATTGAGCACTTTGGGGAGGGTTCAAGTTCTCATTTGTGACTCTTAGACAGACCAGGAGCAACCGGGCTGACCGGTTACCCAGGCATGAACCAAACATCACAACCTTCACAAGACAACAGCTGTGAGCTCTAACCAAAACCAGCAGCTGCAGAGAGAAAACGTAGAGGTCAAAGCTCTACACATGCCTATATGGGCTTTAAATCCTCTTTTTGACTTGGAGAGGTAGACACAGTGGTCAGGCAGGAAGCCTTCCCATGAGGTGTAACACTCATGCTGAAATCCATCAACCTCACATGAAAGTTAAATAAATTCATACGTGAAATTTTAATCAGCGAAGTTAAACCCAAAATTACTTGCAAGAGACAAAACATATTTTGGTTATGAAATGTGGTTCCCTCTTACCACTGAAGACATTTCTTCATGCATGTTAAAATGACAACTTCGCACTTCTGATGTTACTACAAACAAAGCCAAAGCCTCTTCTTGAAGCAAGGAACTGTAATGCAGTAAACTAAAACCATCCCTGTAAAGGTATTCCCAAAACTTTATTTATATAATAAATCGGAATGGAAATGGGAAATGAAGAGGATGAAGAATGTTCCTTCAATTACAGAATTTTGGAAGGATAAGGAGCTGTCGCTCCACGGGCTTCAAATTGGATGAAAATTCAACAGCCTCTCATCAACGCTTACCTCTTCAGCAGAGGTACAGTTGTCATCTGCTGTCACACAAGTCTGAAAGTGAATGAAAAGTACCAAATATTTCTCCTGTTTTAGAGTTTTCTGCAACTGTTAAATTTAACAACAAACTTCTTGTTATGACAGCAAGTTCTTGAAAAAGTATCATTTTCAACTTAAGTTTGTTTTACTATAATAATCCCCACTAAAGACAACAGCTTTTAGGGTGCATTAGTCACCAGTACAAACTTTACTCCACATGACCAGTGAGCAGAATTTGTACACCTTCTCCTTCTCTAGCTCACTTTATTCCCTGGCAGAAAAAAATCCAAGGGTGTAACTACTGAACACTATAAAATTACTCACACATACTCATTTCCAACACCCACTCTTTTGGAAGAGCACACGAAACCTAAGCATTGACAACAGGAACCACTGGTTCGCATTACTGTGAGAACATGTGCCTTTTTTGTAGAAAAACAAAAGCAACAAAAGCATCAAAGAGTACTTTGTACCTGAGGTACAAGAGGCTGCTTAATCCCATGGTAACAGTCAGGCCACCTCAGACACGCTGTTGACAGGTTTCTCTGAAAAATGAGTCAGCTGCATGCCCTGGGGAAGTTCTCTCTCAATTAAAACAGTATCACAAACACCATTATTCTTCAGGTGTTATTGAGCCCAGGTGGTGTTTCACTGAATCACCAACTCCAACACAGACTAAGTCACTTTTTTTCAGGTAAGCAAACAGGGTTTTAAGCAAAGGCACAAGACAAAAACATGGATTTGCAACTCAGCTAAATCAGGCTTTACTAAACAAAAAAATCTTTGGTGGAAATACAATGAGAGGCTCCCCCTGTTCGAGAGGTCCAAATCCGATGCTGTGGATGCAGGTGAAGGCTGCAGCAGTCAGAGCTCCAGGGCTGATGGAAGTACAGCCTAAGCACTGCTGCTCAGCTTGGACATGGCAACCTTTCCCCTGACACACAGCACACAGCGAGGCAGCGACCTGTGTAATTGTTTTCTGGTAATGTAACACCTTCTGAGACTCGAGAAGCAGAGCAGTGAGAATTTAGAAGTCACACCTAATGACAGTACAAATGCAAACAATAAGAAAAGAGGATACAGAAAGCGAGGGTGGAGGTGGGGAAGAAGTGTGATGTTTTAGCTAAGGAATGACATTCTTAGAGGGTGATGTACAAAATTGCTAGAATGCAATTAGCTGTCAAGTTAAAGCATGCAGGGGTGATCATCAGTAAGGGGTATGGGATTACAACACTCCATCAAATCTGAGTACCAATTTTCCCACCACCTTGCACCTGTCTTCCTCCTTCACATCTGTATATCACATCAGCACTATCTGGTATCTCTCTGCTTACACAAGCAATGCTGAAATGAAAGAAAAAAAAAAGTTAAAAAATCAAAAGCCTAAAGGAAAACTCATGGAGGCAAAATACGGATGCAAAACAACTGCACATTCTTAGAAAGATGAAGAAGAAATAGACGAAATTGGAGAAGAATAGGCTATGGCACAAGTTAGTGAAGGGTCTACGAACTATAAATAACTTTGAAAAGCAGATTTAATCTCCAGTACACAACTGAGAGTTGTGAAAAAAACTTATCAGCATAAAATGAACATAAATAAGGTATAAATTAGCTTCTTTTTAAAATCTTCATAGTCACCTCTTAGGTAGTTCCAAGTGAGAAGGATATGAGGATATGACACAAGGAACTGCCGTATTTATAAGCTACTGGGATGGTCTGACAGCCTGCTACAGCTGCTACACGGCCCCTTCACAGCAAGCAAGGCAAATTTCTTACACCTCAGAAGTAACTCAGTGAAATGGTATGTCATTACTAGTACATCATTACTAGTCCAAAATCAGGCAGCTCCTTGATACATCATTCAGCCATCAGTATTTTAAATTCAGGCTTCTTAGCTCATATAAATAGAATACCAAATATTTACAGCTTTTCACAATAGACTGTAGGATTTAGACCAAATTTTAATTGAAGAACTTTTCACATTTGGCTCAGAATGAAGACTGCCTGGGAAACAAGCTCATCTGCGTGGTTTTTTAATTGTGGAGGAAAAAATAATTTAAAGTTATAAAAGAGCTAAAATAGTCTTCATGTTACAGCAATTCTGTAATGTCTTTGTATCAACATAAATTATTCCTAACTGTGAAGCTCTAAGATTTTCTTTTTTTCTTTTTTAGTTTTTAATTGGAAACAAATGTTTTCCCACTAATCAGAAATCTATGAACTCAACTGATAAAAGCTGCATAACAGATAAAAGGCAGGAAAAAATAGGTTTCAGAGGAAAAATAAAAAATACTGTAGAAAAGTTGTTTTAAATTAAAAAGGAATCAGAAATTGCCAAGGCAGCTTAGTCAAACAAACAAAGCCCAGACCAAACTATTAAATAACAATCCTACAGAAGAAGGAACGATTCAGATATGTCAAATCAATGCTGTGTGTCCTCTCATCCACCTGCCCCCAGCAATCACCTCACATTCCAGTGTATTCTTATTAGTCCTAATTCAATTACCTCTTCTCCAAGCTCCTTATATCTTGAAATTATATCACAGCTAGGATGCAGGAGATAATATGTTGAGGTTTCCTAATGGCAGCAGTGACTTGAGAATTTCTAACAGGAGCCAAAATTGCTCAAAAAAAGTCCACTGGCATATCAATACTGTTTCAAAACCAACTGCTACACACCAGTATCTGGAAATGTTAGGAAGCTTATTAAATTTTTGAATTTTTTAAACACAGATTTCACCTAGGAGTACATCAAGGGAGCATAAAGGAAAATGCAGGAGTACATCACTCAGACATCCAGTCCTGGATTTACAGTGCTTGTTGACACACCATTGCTCTTTGTCTCCAGCTCTGCTGGAAGTTACTGCTCTGGGCAGAGCGGGTGAACAGGATCATGTGAGTGCACTGCAACCCAGGGCAGAAAAGCCCAACTGCTGAATCTGCTCACGCTGCCATCACCAGCAGCTTCAGGGAACCCTGACTGGGAGAACTCGCAGAAAAAGAGGCCTGCAAAGTTTAAGTTTGCCCACATCTTCAGTGTTGCTGTAGTGGGTTGACCCTTGGCTGGCTGCCAGGTGCCCACTGACCAGCTCTCACTCCTCCTCTACTCAACACGACAGGGGAGAAGAAAAAAATAAAAAGCTCATGGATCAAGATAAACAGGGAGGTCACTCACAAATTACCCTTATGAGAAAAACCTTCTTGGCTTGGGGAAACTAATTTACTGGCAATTAAAAATAGTATAGGTCAGCCCACAACACTCAGTTTTTGCTGCTCCTTAATCCTGACACTCTTCCCATGCTCCAGCAAGGGGTCCCTCCGAAGGGATACAGTCCTTCACAAACTGTTCCAGTGTGGGCCTATCCCATGAGCTGCTGTTCCTGCCAGAAAACCTGCTCCTGGCATGGGCTCCTCTTCCAGGGCCACAGTTTCTGCTCCAGCATGGGCTCTCCAAAGACTGCAATTCCTTCAGGGCACACACTCCTGCTCAGTGTGGGGGGCTCCAGGGGCTGCAGGTGGATCTCTGCTCCCTCCATGGACCTCCATGGGCTGCAGGGGCATAGCTGCCTCACCATGGTCTTCTCCAGAATGAAGAATGAATCTCTGCTCTGGTGCTTAAACACCTCCTCCCGCTCCTCCACTGACTCTGGGGTCTGCAGAGTTGATTCCCACGTATTTTTTTCTCTCTCCTCTCTCAAAACTGCTGCACTGTAGTTTTTAGCATTTCTTAACTATCTTATCTCAGAGGTGCCACCAGCTTCACTGATGAGCTCAGCTTTGGCCAAGGATGGGCCTGTGTTGGAGCAAGCTGGGTCTGGCTGTGTCCAACTCGGGGGGCAGCCCCCGGCCTCTTCTCACACAGGCCACCTCCATAGCCCCGGCTACCAAAACCTTGCCCTGTAAGCCCAAACAGAAACTCTGCCATTAACTTAGCACTTAATCTCAAGATGCTGTGCATATAAAACCCCAAGTCATAAATGGCAGCCTTCAATGCTTTAATGCATAATCTTTTGATCCCCTTTCTGCCCCCGAAATATCAAGCCTACCAGAAATTCCAGTTATTTCCAAGAAAAACCTCATTAGGCTATTCTAACCAATGCCAAGATCATAAATCTGGGATAAAAGACTCCTGATGTTCCACGCAATTTTATAAATAGCATTTTAGTCTAAATTGGAAGAGCACTTTGGAACAAAGCTCCAGATCATCTCTATTTACTGTTCTCCAGTTTGTGCCGGGAAGTGACTTGGAAGTATGCAAAGCTGGATTCCTTCCAAGTTCAACTATCTGGGAGATGCACTCCTACCTCCAAGTTATGTTCTACACAAGAGATAAGGCCGAGGTTTGATCTAGCCTGGACAAAACTGCCAAAATGCAGAGGAATGTTGAATTCCCAGCTTTCCTCTCTCCATCTCTGCCTCCAATGCCAGGCTCCCTGCCAGCATGGACACAGTCCCTGAGCCACAGCTACATTAAATGCCCAGCCTGGGCCCCAGCACAGTTATCCTTTGATTTGCCTAAGTATATTTGCTCATTCCTCCTTTTAGAGCTTATCTGCACTATTTATAGAATGGCTTTACATTCTTATTAGTTGCCAGACAATGATTTTTAATACATGTTCCATCATTATAAACACTCCTCAGCAAAGCTTTACACATTATGTAAAACAGGCAATTATCACTGCACAGATTAGAAGGTCATTCCAATGCCTATAAACTAAATAGTAGTGGGAATTGGAGTCTGTGTAGCTTATTTTCTTTTTCACCTATAGATTTGGCAAGCTCCAGACTAGCATTCATCCCACATATTTCAAAACCTAGCCAGGGTACTAATTCACAGCACAGAATTGACAAAAACATATCTTTGATTTGTGCAATGTGTGATCCACGCTACAGTCTGTGAACACATTTTCTTTTACCTAGTGATGTGACATGGTGGCTTCAAGACCTGATGCAGCTGCGGCATAGATGGGGAAATTTTTCAAAACATTTGAAAGTCTTTTCAACATACAGCTGTCATCAGAAAAAGGAAAGGATTAGTCAGGTTTTTTCTTTATAGAAGGAGAAAAGCTGCCTTACAGAGCAATGGTGCAGCCATTTATACATCACACAGCAAAGTGCAACGCCTGAAATCGGCAGTATATTGCACACTGGGGAGCCCTGGAAGCATCCCAGAAACACCCAACACTTGAAAGTGATGAAGAATTGTTCCACCAATCCAAACAATGTGACTTTAAACGAAACAGAAAATATTTCTCTAGGAGAGATCACAGCATATTCAAGTTACCAAAGTTCCTTCATTAGCACAAACAGTATTTCCTTTTCTATCAACAAGAGGAAGTCTCAGATGAAGGCAATTTCTCACATTCCAGTTGAGACCTGTGAACTGCATTATAACCACGTCCTTCAGACTCCTGCTATTTCCCACTCAAAAATGAGGTTTAGCAACAAAAGCTTCACTTCCATTCTAACTGTGACAGGAATCAGTAAACCAAAATTATTAATTAAAACTTTGAAGGACCTATTTCTGAAAAATAAGTCTGAAACTCAACCTCAACCTCTCTAAGATACTTCTGACTAACTGGAAATAAGAAAAGAGCTTGGAGAGCGCCCTGTAGCCAAAATACTTGGGGGAAAAAAATAGCACATAGTGATACGGTAAAATTTGCCTATTCACATCCATGTTCCCCTCCAAATACTTACATATTCATCTTGCTTGGTATATTAGGTAAATCTCAAAAGAAAAATGTCTCATATAAAAACAAGGAAAATCAAAAACAACTGAGTTCCCCTTCAGTTTCCAGGGAATAAAAATATCTGCCAGTTGATAAATGCAGAAAGTTTTGTGCTACCTGATTTGCCCACAAAATTTAAAAGACCTTACTATTTGCTTTTGGAAAAATAATAGGCAGAAAGGTTACACTTAAACACTTCATGTTCAGATATAACTGGTGCCTGCAGTGGTGCAGGGAGGGGAAGGTGCAGCCATCACTTACACCACTATAACATGAATGCTAAGAAAGAGACAGTTGATTTTTAGATCCTTTAATAGAAATCTATTTTTCAATGATGAATTAAAGCACAGGGAAATAAGGAGATTGCTTTTCCTAATATTCCACTTACATTTCATTAATATCTGCATTAGACTGTAACAGTCCTATGGCTAATGTGCCATAGGAGTGGAGCATCTGGACTGTGGTGTGTTGTTCAGAAAGCACAACAGTGCCAGACAAAAAATCACTGTCAAAAAAAGAAAAAACAACACACCAAACAAACAACAAAACCAACTACCACACACACAGTGGGAAGGGAGGGAAAAATATCAACTGCAGCACACAACTTTCACTCCCCAAAGACGTACGGTTTCAACCGTGTGAATCAGGATGATACCTGGCTTAAAAGCTACAACCCTTAAAAGCTACGCCCTGAGACTAAAGGGACAGTTAAACCCTATCTTGCAGAGTTATTGCTCAAACTGCCAATTCCATGTGATGTGTGCACTTGAGCTGTTCCCAGTGGAGGCAGAGAACACCTTCAACGCAGCAGTGGTATCGGGCAAACAAGAGTATCCAAAGTCCACGAGCGGAATATCCATGAGATTCCCCACATGGACAGACCCTGCTCACAGGAGCTGTGGCCAGTCAGCCCAGACTCATTTTACACCAAAGCCCACTTGCACACATGGAGCCCTCGTGGCTGGCAGGTCCCAAGATTTATACCCCGGCTAGGGGGGTGGAATTAAGTGACTATGATACCTGACAAGGGCGTTGTGCTCTTCTCCCGGAATCCTGTGCCTGCACATCTATTTCCTTTTATATGTTTGAGTGTGTTGACATGTAATAATGCTACAGAAAATAACAGTAGGGGAAAAAACCTGCATCACCTGGGACATGACGCAGAAGAGAGTAGAATCTGTTCCTTGAGGAAATAATATTCACCAAGGACCTGCCCCCTCCAGGTACTGCTAAAAATGCTTCGTTAGCTTCTTTATTAGCAAGGGGACAGCAGCAGTCTTGGGCATCTGTGTACTTATTTTCTCATTTCCACCAAGAATTTAATTAACTGACATGAATTAAGTTTTCTGTTTGATCTGGAAATTCAGTTCAAATTAACATTTTTATGGATAGTTTAATACTAATGCTGACAGATAATTTCCTTTAGAAGAAACTGCTTGGACTTATAAGCAGAAGGACAAAATAGTGGAAACTAATCTACTGAAAAACCAGTATTTTTATTTGCTGTTAGACAAGATTAACTAAAAAAAACCTGCTTTGATAGCTGATTAGAGAAGTCTGGATGCTTTCCTTACAAGCTATACCAAAAGATCTAAAAGCGCAACAGGACAAAGGTACTTTGAAGAAGCCAGATAAGAAGTCCAAGGAAGTTGTGAAATGTCAATATACACCAAAGCACTGTCTAAGTCACCCAACTGCCAAAATTAACTGTTGTAGAAAATGTCCAGCTGGGACCCTGTCACTTTGAAATATTCGCCACATTTTAAGTTATTGAAAACAAGCAGGCGACGTTATTAGCATTTATCTCTGCGCCACTGCTTAATGGTATCCACTGCAATTTAACAAACAACACTGTCACCTTTTTAAGCCCTTTAAATAAATTCTGTACAAGCTTCCCAATTAATAAACATGGACATTAGCATTCATATTTAACATTGGATTCCAAATTCCATAAGCATGAGGACAAAATGCTGAAAATTTAAGAACTTTACATTTTTAAAAAAATTAGATGACCCCCTCATTGCTTTAAGTGTGCACATCTTAACAGCACAAGTTTTTCTTCAAGGAAAGGAATATACTTGCTCATGTAAAATAACATCAGCATTACCCTTTGACAGTCAATAAGAAGAAAAAAGTTGTACATGCTTGAAACAGCATATGCACAATTGCCATCCCACGAAAAATCAACATCAGAAAAATGTGTTTGCCTGAATTATGAAAACAGAAGACAGAATGAGGCTTGTTTTTCTAAATCCTTCAGGCAGAGCTTCCCAGCCTTTTCTCAGAAGTCTCCAAACAAAAACGAAAATGTCTCAGTTGTAAAATTCACACACTGATAGAAGCACAAGAGCCAGCAGAGAAGGAAAGGCACAGGACACAAACACCTTTTTGCCATGTTCAGATCCAGGCTTTAAATCTTGGCTCTACTGCAAACACAGTGGACAAATGCCTCAGGCAACACAGAATCTTTGTCACAGCTGGAGTATCACTGAAACCAGAAAGCCAAATATACTCATCCTACCAGCTCAAGCTCAAAACCACTAATAATCTTAGTAGCCCATTAATCTTCCCAAACGTTAAGCAAGAACTTGAATGAATCATTAACTGTCCTCTTCTTTCAAGGAACCTAACAGATTCACCTTGTTTTCAGTTGCCCTTTCCACCCAGCTGCCAGGTCCCTCCTGCTGCAGTGAAACCAGGCCAGAGTTTGCAGATCCCCACACACCACACACAGCAAGTCAGATTAGCTTCAGTGATGCCAAAACAGCTGTGCTGATGCACACACAACTGAATTGCTGTCCCATCTAGCAGAAACATCACTGCAAACCTGTTGTGCTCTTCCCTATTACACTAATTGCACTGTTCCCTACTTTTCCTTCTTTTCCAAACCTACTTATATAGGAATATTTTATGTTAAGCTCCCACATTGCCCATGGGCTACAAATAAGAATGCTAAAATAGTATTTCAGGAATATTGAGAATATTACAGTTGAGAATTCATGGGTTTAGGGTCACACCTTCCCAGAAATAACCCCAAGACATAGTGGAATAAGAAATGATCAGAGGCTGAAAGTGAGTTGCCTCTGCTGTGCTTACCTGCTTGTAAATTAGCTCATTTCAGGTGACTAACATTACTGCACAAATAGAGAACAAGTAGTGCTTCTTTCCTCTGTAGTTTCTCCATAAGTAAATGAATTCTAGCTGTCTGTATTAATTTTGTTATGCCACAGACCAATTCCCAAGATACAACACCTACAGACTTTGTTTAATGATGCTACCTACCTAATAACCAACACAGACACTAAAGGAAGCCATTAGCAGCTACATATGGTGAAGCAGCACCAGGATCTTTCTTAATCACTGCAGCTGGCATCATGCAAAGGAGAAGAATAAAATTTCAAACTAAGTACAAAGGCAATAAAATGTCAGGTTAAGAAATTCAATAGAAAAGCCACAATGTGTATGTAACCCATGAAAGTTACTACTATTTAAAGTGAGACATAGCAAATGTCAGCCACAGAAACAGAGTATTTGGGGTAAAAACACTCTAGATGAGTCACTGTGTGTCCAGCTGTGCAGCGATCCAACTATATTATGACATGCTTGTGTCTGTATCATCCTGAGGTGAATTCCTCACACTCCAGCAGAAGGAAGTCCCACCAGCATTTCCCACTAGCCGCAGCCAGTGGGAACACTGAAAGAACATTGTCCCCACGGATTCAGTCACACCCCACTCCTGGCTCCTCCTTGGAGCTCTCAAGCACCTCTGTGAAACTGCACCAGCAGGTGGATTAGTTAAACTGATCAAGGTTACAGGAACTCTAACAAGAACAAAGTACCATTTCCCACTCCAAACCACTGCATGGCTACACAAACGCAGGTGAAGCACTGTGGGGATTTGAACTGGGATGAAGAGGAGAAGTGAGCAGCAGAGGCAAAGCAGAAGGAGTCATTTCTGCCAGCACTAATTATTTGTGAAACCACAGCTGAAACTTTAACACAAATAATGTCAGAAGAACTGTTGAAATACAGTTAAATTCTGTCATACTGGTAGAAACTTAGCCACAGTAAATTATGAATTGAAGCTGTGTACATGTACAGATGAGCTGCAGACTACAATACATTATCTTGACTGCTGTGGGCAGAATTTCATATTTAATGACAAAAAAAAAAAAAGATTTAACTCCCTGCTTGCAGCTCACTGAAGAGCTCATTAATTTTTATTAACTTGGCTCTTCTGGCCAGTCTCCTTTAAAAAATTAAGTCATTCAAGGACAGGTACATGAGTCTAGAGAAACCTTTACTTCTAATCCAGCATTTATCAGTTAAAATACTCAACCTGGATTATAACAGTATTATATGAAGAAAAAAAATAAGAAATTCAGGTAACCCTGGAGCCTCCCATAAGGGGAAAAATTCTCAGCCTTCTGTGCAAAGATGTTACAATAAACAGAAAAACCAAGGGACTGAAGGAAGTTTCCCATATTTCCCTAGATGCCTCAAGGGAATGCATTAGAGTTGAGTACACTTTTCCCCTACTATCACCAAAGGTAAAGAGAAAACACCACCACTACTTGATGTGGGACCTGTATTTTATTTTCTCCATCTGGCAACTAATCATCTTAGTCCATGCCCAGAGAATCAAATCAAAAAAGCACTGCCCATTTTTTGTCAAGCCTAAGTCTGAAAATACAAGGTAACACCACGGTACTGCCTGCAGTGAATCCAGGCAGTAACTTCCCAAGTGTCATTTACTGCTGGAGAATTTAAACATAGTTATCCTTGGCTGGCCCAAAATTTACACATCTCGTAGGCCCAAACAGTGCAGTGACCAAACATAGGCCTCCTCTTGCAGTCCATAAAAAAAAAGTAGTATCAAACCAAAGTTTTCTCTCAGGTTTCTCTCTCTCACACTGAAATACTGCATTCGTTTTTAATTCTGTGATTTCAATTTAGTGGTCCCATCTGCTAGAAGTGTTTTAATACATCTCTTTTTATATCCTAACATCAAGGTGATGTTGCCAATTAAGTTCTGCTGTAGCCATCTGCAAGAGGAAGAAGGGAGGAAAGAAGTAAACATGAGTATTTCTTCATTAATTTTAAACAACTTGGATTTCAACCAAGATTTTAGTGATGGAAAAAAATAAAAAAATTAGCAGATTTATATTCTACATGGATTTCTCTACGAAAAGTAACATTTGAACTATTTTTTAAAATTCAGAAAGGTTTCACATCTTATGAAATGTTTGGCTTCAAATTAGAACACCTGTCAAGAGAATCTTATACTAGCATGATTTATCATTTTGTTCAATGCAGATTTTCAATTTCATAAATAAAACAATGGCAACCTTTTAAATTTCTTCACAACTTCATGTTCACCTTCAAACTTACAGGGCATGTAAAGTGTTACCCCTCTGACAATACATGACTAGTGGTATTTTTTTCCTCTAATGAATAGGATATTATCTAAATATGGTAAGGGTCTGGAGTTACCCAAAAACTAAACCCATAAAAACCAAACAATAATAAACTCTACACACTCAGCTTCACCGCAATTGGAAGACTATGAAAAACAATTATAGAACTTTTTTCCTAAAAAAATTGAGTAATTCAATTTTTAAACAGCACAAGATTAAAAAAAGTACGGAAACCTGAGACATTATAAATCAAAACTCACTGTTCAGCTCACTTCATGTATTCACTAAGCAAGCCTCCCAGGCCTACTGAAGGATTTTCTGATGTTAGGCTCAGCAGTCAGACTGAAAACAAAACCAGAAAGGCAGATCCTGCACTGGGAGACAAGGTGGATACTCATGCTCACACTGCCTAACTCTTTGCAGGATTTAGTCTTGTAAACCACCTATTTATCAACCTCTTATGATACAAAAATTAAATTTAATTTAACTTGTGGCATAGGTCACAGCCACAATGAAAACATACTGGCCCGTAAAAAACCAAAATTAGACTCCACAATTCTGTCCGGCTGTTCAGCTAACCCATTAATTCCACATTTCAACCCATGAAGCATTAGTAATGGGGTTCTTTTAAATGGCATTCTGCAGGAATTTCTTTTGCAGGGATTGAGTTTTCATCTCCATAGTAGCTGTGCTTACTGCAGACCTTATAACAAGCTTCTGATGTTGAATGATGGATGCAAAAAGACACTCTCTTGGCTATTAACTGTGCTTCTAAGCCTCAGTCTGAAAATAAATCTTGGGAAAATTGGAGGGCAGAGGAGTCCTTTCCCCCACAACCTTATGTACTATTTATAAAAATAGTTGCATGGTTAGGACCTTTAGTCTTAAAGAAGTTTTTAACTTGATACTACATATGAAATATGCAATTAATACACTGTGCTCCTTCGGAACATTTACCTCCCAAGAAATTGTATTCTAAGGAAAACACTTTTTAAAGGGAAAGAGGAGGATGCACTTGAGGAGTGGGATTTAAAATCTTTACAGTTTACTAACACCAATTTGAAAGCACTTTGGTAAACACTTCACACATCATCCCCCATGTCTCAATGGATTCACCTCACATTCACAGTGGGCTTCCTAGCAGCTCTTCTTTTACAAGTCCATTTTTCTGTTTACTGAAAACAATACTGAGAATGAGTCATTTCTGCAGAATACAGCCCTTCATGTACACCAGATGCCTAATGTTGCATGCTGTGAAGAAAAAAAAGTAATGTCTACTCAAATTACTGTATTTATCACCAAAAACTGTCAGCATTTTGCATCTTTTGTAAATGTTTTCTTCAGAATACTTGAATGGTTTTTAATGTTAAGATCTTAATATTGCTTGTCAAAACGCACTACCAGGTTCTAGAAGAGCTAACAGCTAATTGGCTCAGTTAGTAGCAGCTTGAGAATACCACTCAAACAATGACCAAAATTCATGTCTTTTAACAAGGGAGTAAAACAAACAGGAGAAAAAAACCTCAAAGCTTTAGAGCTGAGAAGGAGCATTTCCTCATGTTTTTCAAAGCTTCCCTTTCAATTCCGTCGAATCTGTTCCTATAAATAAGTATTTTTAAGGGTTTTGGTGTTACATCTTTTTAAACAGTTCTTACAGTAGTTCTATAAAAATCCTGCCTGACTAGTGAGGTATGTGTAGAACAGACAAGCAGAACTTCTGCCCCTCCATCCTTCTCTGGAAGCAGCACAAATCAAAAATGAACAGTGAGCAGTGCTGAGGTCGAGTAATTCACTGGGATGAAATTATACAACTCTTGGGGCGGATGTTCAGCCAATCACTGCAGAATCTAAGGAAGCAATTAGGAAGCTTGCCTCTTTTTCTTTCAGAATAAGATGGTAACAGCTGAGCCCAGTTCTATCTTCACTCCTTTTGTTTACTTACAGAGGTGTTTCATTAACTGACTTGTCACAATTAGAGCAGCCTGGTGTTATTGATGAATGGTTTGAAATAAAGGTACTTGCTTATAGCCACACATTACACATCAGGAGAGAACAGAAAAATGACACAGTAACAGGCAGACGCTGTAAATCTTAAATTATTCACAACCTACTCAATACAAAATAAACTGGTCCTAGAAAATTAATTCTAATAAGAAATTAATGAAATTTTTAAGTTATCCCCACAAATTATTTAGTTCCTCTACAAACCAAGTATTTAGCAGTTGCAAATAATTAAGATGTAAAAGACAAAAGAAGCATTTAATCAGTTCCTAACTAGATATGTGTGCCAGATACCACAAAGGATGGCACTACTTTAGCAGAGAAAAAACGAATGTTCAACACACTGAAGTAAACAAGAACAGCATTTAACATCAATTAATTTCAAACAATCATTGATTATTTCAAGCAGTTTTTCATACACTTGTAAGAGGCATTCTAGATTTTGAAGTTGGTCGTAAACTAGAAATCATGTAATTCTAAAACCTAACCAGCAGTGTAGCTCTACACTTCCAGTCTCTTATTTCCATAAGCACTAAAGAAGCCTATTTTTGCTTATTCTCATTTAGAGCATTAAGACTCTAAAAACTATTTTGATGGGATTACACAGAATACAGCTGCTATTTTCACAACCTGAGCTCTCCTGACCACAAAAATGATTTTACCACAAAAACAAAAGAACAAAACAAAAACAAACAAAAATAAACAATCAAACAAAAAAACCCCCACACATGAAAAAAGGAAAATCTTTAGTACAACAGTAACAGCTACAGATGCTGACAAACTCAGTTTTCACCATAATAAACGTCACCGGGATTCTCTCTGGGAAAGCTGCAGTTGCAAAAACGGTAATAATTAGGCTTAATATAGTTCTATGCCAAATTACGGCAGCTGTACATGCCACAACAAAGAACATTTTTAAGTATCAAGTATGCAATTTAACTACAACCAAACTCCAAAATATTTCTGATTCACAGCAAGTTACTGAGAACACTGAATACATCCCAGAGCTGCTCTTACCTTTCCTGGCAGCATCTGTTCTCCGTCTTGCTGGCGACACCAGATCCTTTACAATCTGTAGCACTTGAATCATTGCTCGTTAGCAAGATCAAAGGAACAAGGTGCTCCTCTAAAATTCCAACAGGTTTCATTACTACACCTTATTACATGGCTGTCTTCAGTATGCTCAAGCAAAACTGAGGAAGGAAGAACTCATCTACCTTCACAGGAAGATTTCTGCCTGATGACTCTACAGGCTGAGGTGATGGATTTAAAGTGACTTCAGCACAAGGAGGCAAAAAAACGCAAGCAGTCCTAAATGTATTTCTACAGAACATTTTAGAATTATTTACTGCAGAGAACGCATACTGATTTCTCTAAATAAAGTTTAAAGGAAACGTTCACAAAGTGGCTAAAGGAAAAAAAATCCCCCTTGAAACGACTGCCGACAGATGCAGCGTGCTCCCCTAGGCTCAGTAACTAAGAAGTCTGGCTGCATCCTCTTTTCAAGTCGGTCTCAATTCATGAAATTTCACGTAATGCTTAAAGAAAGACTCTTGTGCAGTGCAGAGCCAGCGTCAGACCCATCAACAGAACTAAAATTAAACCCAGCCTGCAAAAACTCCATCGGGCACAAGCAAGCTCCTGCTAAAGACAGTCATTGGGCTCCTTTTCTCCCCCCTCGAACAGAAACCTCTGACACCCTTGTACGTGACAGGAATTCTCACACACCGGGAGGCACGCTGGAAATCCTGGGAGTATTTCAGGCGTACTCTCACCCACCAGCAGAGGCCCAGAGAACTACTTCAGCAAAGGTATTGTCATTACTTCTGTCAGGTAACTTCAGGCAGACAGATTGTTGTATGTGCCGTGCAACATTTTTAATGCCATTTGGAAAATGTACAAAGGCCCTTCAGAAGTGCCTTTTGTCAAAGCCTCTGCAGAGTTAACCCTCCCCCCCCCCCAAAAAAAAATCATGAGGAATTATGTTTTATGTGATCACTTTAAATAACTGTCAGGCCTGAAGAGACTCTGTGAACACTTCAGAAAACCGAATTCCTACGCAGCACTTCGAGGCCTTGCACACACAGAGATTGATTCAGGAAGCCAACTACATGTTCTGAAAACCATAACATTAAAACAAACCACAGACCACATGCTCCGGCCTTTAGACCTTCTGTTCCCATTGCTTAAGTGTTACCCTGGGAGGGGGGGAAAAGGTCATCTGTTTCCATTTTTCTATTTCCAGCTGCTCATCACAAGCATTTCAGATTTTAAGATTTACTGGCATATTTATCCACGTCCATGTCAGTCTCTTGAATCACACAGAGCCCAAGAACGACAAACTGTGTCTGCTATGTCAGTCTCATTCACAACCTGCCCATTAAGCTCTGCCAGAAGGAAGAGCAATCCAAAGTTCTATCGTATTTGGTTAGGCAAAACAAAGACAAGTAAAATCCTTCTCCCTGCCAAGCTGTCCAACTTCTTCTCCCACTCTGCAAGCATTCAAGTGTCCACCTAAGAGGAAGCTTGTGGACACACTGTGCAACTATGACTTATCCCTTCCTGAAAAAGGATTCTTCAAAATGTTACAGACAGAATCCTCAACTTTTCTATATCAAGAGTAATTTCTAACTCCTGGACCTAAAGTTAAATTCCAGGTTTAATTACAATGACTTTACACCTAGAGAGGTTTGGAGAAGATTACTACAAGCAGGCCCTTCCAGAACAACTATAATTTCAGAATATTTAAATAAGATGTAAAATGCAGGGTTGTGCAGTAAGGTTTACATGGAGGTCCGTTATTTAATAATCCAGTGCTCAAAACTGCTGTTGGAAGAACTTTTTCCATGATTATCTTGCTATGATGTGTTTGTTCTTTATCTAATTGGGTAATGAAACAACTTATCTACCAGTCACAGATATAAAACTAAAGGAATATCATTACTTGCAACTATATTACACTGCAAATTTTCTCTAGAAAACTGACTTCTAAGATCATGGTGCACAAAACACAACTACTACAGAACTACTAAACTTTCAACGGTCCTTATATAAACATGTCATGGATAGGATGAAAAAGGAAGGAAAAAAAAAAAAGAGAGTAAGGTTGAATAAAACCTTCAGTAATAACATCCACTTGGCCTTCCAAAGCAAGAATATACTTTGCAGATCCTAGAACTGATTTTTAAATCAACTTTATTATCTCATTTCTAC
The DNA here is from genome assembly GCA_013398015.1 of Oreocharis arfaki. Classification (NCBI taxonomy): domain Eukaryota; kingdom Metazoa; phylum Chordata; class Aves; order Passeriformes; family Paramythiidae; genus Oreocharis; species Oreocharis arfaki. The sequence goes on along the minus strand of VZRR01006734.1, from coordinate 41,469 downwards.
AGCAACATTCTCCAGTGCTGGAACAAGGAGAGGACAGTGGACTGAAAGAAGAACATCTGAGAAGAGGCAGCAAAGGATGAAAGGACTAGAAGGCATGACTTGTACATGAAAATTGCTTAAAAACAAAGAAATCGAGCATTTCAGTACCTATCCCCAACTGAAAAAAAAGGAAGTCATTCTTTTTTCATCCAAACTATCCCTTATCCTGCTGGTACACGTCCCTGTCCTCCCTTTCAAAGAGAAACACACAAGAACTTCAGGACTAGAAGCCATTTTCATCCACACCTGCCTTCCTCAACATGAAACAGTTTCCCAAGTTAGTAGGCACAGTAGTTTCCCTCTCTTCTTAGTTGTGACAATTGGCACATAGAAAAAAAACTGAAAAAAACAAGCAAAACCTTAAAATTAATTCAGGAAAATGTAAACAACATTCCATGTGCAATGTAAAGAAAATGGTGCAAGCCTGAAGCAGGCAAGATAAACAAGAAATTTCAACAAATCACTGAAACTGTGAAGAATTACACAATAAGCTTGGTGGCTGCTATTTGTCTTTCCTCAAATCAATTTATACACCCAGACAGGTTAACACTAAACCTGCCTTAGGATAGAGGCAATACCAAAAAGACTTCTAGAAATAAAACACACTAATTAAATCGTATAATTTCATCTGCTACTCATGAGTCAGAACTTGGTTATAGTTCACTCTTTGACTGATACTGAACCAACTGATACTTCCATACAATCTGTCACTACAACTGCCACCTCTCAGACCACACATCCTGACAAAACACCCACCGTGGGCAAGGATACACCAGATGGAAGTTCACAGCAATTCTGACACAGATACACAAGGTGAATCACAAAGAAACCATGTCATAAATTTAGTGTAACAATGTGAGAAGATTCTGTTTGAGGAAAAAAAGTAATGCTACATATTCAATGCATACAACACGGATCTCCTGCCAAGCATTTTTCCTCTTCAACAGCGAGCTTGCTAAGCAATATGTGCTTGATGATGTTCTTGGGTTTTGCTTTTCTTCCTTGACTTCAAAATTGTAGGGAATACAGAAATCATGCACATGTTATCAACCTGATGAAATACACTGGTATTGGAAGGAGCAGTTAACAGGATGGGATGGATCACTGCGTACAGCCCTGGATTTCTCCTAAGCATAATAAAAAAAATGACCTGCATCCTGATTAGTCAGCTATCATAATCCATAATAAAAATGCTTCCGTTAACATAATTATAATTAACTGATCTTTGGAAGCAGTTCTTTTTCATGAAGCATATTGCCAGGAGGTAACACATTTACAGCGCAAATGATGCTGCAGAAGGATGGCTCAGTGGGTATCTGTCAAAGGTATTTGACAAGGGGTGGGGAAGATCAGAATTTAAGTCTGAGGAAGATTTAGTATTTTCTCTTTCACTCTCTTCTTCTAATCTGTAATGTTTATATATTCACAGAATTCTGTCAAGGCTATTAAAAAACCATCAAGATCCCTCGGGGTTTTCCCAGGCAGCATTGCAGCTACCCCAAAAGAGCCTGCTTGTTGTGTCCTCATTTACAGAAAGATGTACAAGCTACTAACAGAAAAAAACCCCAACCCACTGCAGTGGCTTGAGGGCTTTCATTCACAAGAACAATAGCCCTGCACACATTTGAGCTGAGATATAAAGTTACTGTCTCTGTTCTTTTTCCATCTCGTATTAACCCGAACCGTCCAGAATTCAGATATTCTGCACACAGATTATTCCCCACATCTCTGCAGAAACCTGTGCAGGTCTGGCTTCATTACTCTCCCCTGTGTTCCCCATAGCTAGAACTATGTCCTTTTCCCTACCTGCTAGACGCCACACATGGTTAAGATGCCAAGCTTTCAGGTCTGACACCCCAGGGAACAGAGAGCCCACAACAAAATGGCCAGGAAGGTCCCAGCCCAGGGCAGTTCTGTCACTATGTTTCAATGGCAGCAGGATCAAGCCTTAAGTCCTCTAGAAAGGAAATAAATATGCTAAACACTTCTTCTGGTATCTCTAGTTCTGTGATAGAGCAAAGTCTGACGCCAGAGGAAGGACAAAAGGATTTACAAAAGAGCAGGGTGCATTTGCTCTTTGGACCCTCCTTCCTAGGCTGTAACACCCAGAAGGTGTTTCAGCACAGTACGAGTCAGCAGGGCTGTCCCAGCAGGGCTGTGTGTAACAGGCGCTGTAAAAACTCCAGTACCATCGAAAGTGAGGGCAGCTGCTCTTAATGACCCATTGGAACGTCTGCTTTAAAAGCTGCAGTTTCAGAAATCACCCATGGCACAACTGCTTCATCGTCCCGCCCATCTTAGCAAAGGGGCTCAGAAAATGGTTTTCCCATCAAGATCAACTATCTCATACGCAGGATAAAAGTTTTCAAGAATAGATTAAAGGATTAAGGAAATACAAGTCAGGCATGTTAGCTGGGGAAAGATTCTTTAAATATCTAACAGAAGAAAGAGTATATTATAAGAACATCTACATAGTCCCTTCACAAAAAAACCAGCTTATTTTTTGCAAAAACAATAAATTCAGATGAAGTCTATGCAGTAGCTAAGGCAAATACTTTTAACTATCAACAGGAACATTTTGTTTTACGATACTCCTCTCTGACTTTTACTGTCACAACTGGTCTTCAAATTATTATCTCAAAACAATTAGGTATTGAGCTCTAAGACAGGCAATACATCATAATACAATTTATTACTACAGCTGCTATAAAGTAGTATATAAAGTAGGTTATCTATTGTTTCTCACTAATATTTTGAATTAATTTTCCAATCCCTGAACTGAAGCCTACATTAAGTTTTAAAAAATCTATTGTAGCTGGAAGAGAATTCTAGAGTTCTGGATCAATAACTAACTGCCTCCATAAATCTCTCAAACTTTAAATTCTTAATCTTCATTACTTTCTACAGATCATTGTTTGAAGCACAAAAGAGGCAAAAAAAAGAAAACTTAATGCTCTCAAGAATTCCTGTGTGAAATTGTGATAGCCATTCTTGTAAAAATGTTTGCACCAGTGATACAACTCCATTTATTATTCAGGAGCTCATTTTTCAAAAATGACTGCTTTTGGCTATGCATTTTGCAAAGCATCCATAAAAATACATAAACATCCTCACCATCTTCTCAATGGTCCTTCAGAGTCAGTAACTGCTTAATCCAACAGAATTTGCATCCACTTAGGAATATTTGTTTCTTCATTTCTAACAGGTTTGCTACCAATTTTGAAGCATGAAACTATAGCTGCAGTTTTTAAAAGAAACTGATGCAGATCTATGAGCCTTATTTAGAAGGCATCTTCTTGGGAGCAGAAAGTAGCTTGATCTAAAGGCTGGAAAAGTAATAATTCCAAGAGAAAGCTATTTTTTTAAAGTCTGTTTTTCTTTACGCTTTAAACATACAAGAAAGCTGTTCATTAAATTCAGATGATGGAAAACTTCAATAAATGGTCAATGAAATTAATTCTACCTATTCCAGGAAAAACCCCCTATAAACCCAAAATAGAAAAACAAATGCTGTAACTGGGAAATAGAGAAGACAGAAAAACACAGGGCCACATTCTGCAGACCTTACTGCACACAGTGAGGGAAAACTACACATTGCACAATCCCATCCCTGCTCAATGCTTTCACTGTTACCCTTCTTGCATCAGTTTTCACCCCCTCAGCTCTTGCTACAACACGTTCTGCAACCGGATCTAAACTATAACAAGATAGACAGCAAGTTTCCCAGAGAGCCACAATGAAGCCAAGGGAACTGCCCATGTAGATCACTTTTATCACCCTGATTACAGACACCAGACACTAATGGAGATCAGTATCAGAAACTTGTGTTCACGTAAGTCTTGATGCACTCTCCCCCCCAAAAAAAATCTACCAAAACAAATAAAGCATGTATAGATGTCCGATTTATTTTTTCTTCACAATAAATGTGCTTTATACCTGTCACATCCATGAGGAAAGTAAGGGTACTGGTTCATCTCTGCTCATACGTTTTCTGTAGAACTGTACCACCAGATTTAGACAGACAAGTGCATCTAAACTACAGTTTAGCAACAGCTCAAAGGGTTCCAAAAGCTCTCAGATATTTAACCCATGGAAACCTGGCAAAAGGAATAGCTCAGGCTGCAGTGCAGAATTCCTTAGATACAGAGGTACTCATGTCTTTTGGGTCTATGTGATTAGGATTATGTTAAGCAAGCTACAAAGCATTATGAAAGTGAGTAAGAACAGAATCACAGATTCTTATTATGAATCTTCAAATTAATTCCATTGCTTTCTCCTCCCCCTCACACCATGCCCTTCAAAGGCCAAATGGTCACTTTACAAGGCTCATGAACTGGTCAAGAAAGCACCAACAAAACAAATGGAATTCTACCACCCCACCCCGCAAAAAAAAGGTTGTAGCTAAGCAGTCCATTTTAAATAACTAATAAAATAAGGCTCGGTGGGGATTTTTTACACAGGAGGAAGAAAGAGGATGGTAGTACAAGATCTCATCTCAGTGAATGCACACACCTCACAGAATTTCTCAGTCTTCCTCAAATCAGATGGCAAGTTTACACACAGCTTTAGGTGCAAATGAAGATTTTTCTGAGAAAAAAAAAATTCCATACTAGAAGTCTCAAAAAGAAATCAGACATTCATGAAGTTGCAATTACAATAACAAAAACTATTTAAAATATATTCCCCAATAATATGCAGCATTTCCTGCACTTGCAGCATTTCAAACAGAATATGCAGCAATTTTACACTGCCTGGATTTGGGTCATGGCTGTAGTGCTAATTGACAAATTTATCTTAAGTTAAAGGATATTATTAAATGTTCTGTCAAACCTAAGCACGAGAAAGAAGCCACACTAGTCACTAAACACTTTTTTTTGGTTTTGCAATATTAAACAAAAATCAAAACTATTACTATCCTACATGGGCTAATACTGAAGTCAAAGTACATTCATTAGCTTAATCAGGCAAAGACTAATAAAAGTGAATGTGTGTTCAATTCAAAAAAAGAAGAAAAATAAAAACTTTGCTTTTAATTTAAACCCTGACTTGGTTTCCTTTTGAAGAGGATATAAATGTGACTAATAATCTTGTACCTCCCTGAGGCAAAGAAAAACTAGAAAATTCTGTGCACTGCTATTCGTTAGTGTGATTAAATCCTTCACTGCCAGTACATTTCTACGCTGATATTTAAACCAAGTAATAAAATGCAGCTGTAGAGAGGCACCAGGAAGAACATCAAACCTTATTAGTCCACTGCAAAATCCACACTACTTTTATTAAGCCCATGTATTTTCAGGCCTAGTTTGTAAAGCAAATAGTACACAATGTGGCTTTCTGTCTCTGCAAGAAAAATCAAAACTTGTTTTGAAAGTTCTTGAATGCTCTGTAATAGGCTAATCTAACACTAAGGTAGCATCAATCCCACAGATGCAGCCTACCTTAGTGATGAAAAACTCTATTATGAAGAAACACATTCAAAGGAAGAACAAATTCAACATTTCAAAAGTAGCCAATGGAAATTAACCCAAAGGTCACACAGAGCAGAAGGGACCCACCTTCCTTTAAAAGGAAGTGTACCTGGGTCTGTTTGCTTCCTGCAGCGGCGTTCTAATGGGAAACACCATTACCTGTTCACCTTTAGACTTCTGCCTGCTGCTCTCCTTCTATGTTCACTCAGAAAATGAAGTCTTTCAAAACAGATTTTAAATAACGTACTTTAAAAATCCAAGCATAGCACTTAAATATGACAATCATGTTAACTGTGACTACTTAAGGTTAATGCTAGAGCTGTATTTGACATGTTTTCTGTCTAAGTGGCTGGTCGTGGCTACCTTTATGGTTATCTCTGGTTTGTCTCTGTTCTTACAACTGGGTTTCTTTAGTGCAAATTTGTAATGAGCAGGTCCCACTTCCTTCCTAACCAATCCTATTTCCCATAAAAACATACACATGCTTCCACTCTTGAAGAGTTCTCCTATTTCCTCATCAATGAAAAAATGGTGGAAACACCTGAGCATCTGAGACTTCTTTAGCAGCTTCACCTTAAGACAATCACTTTATCCAAATGAAGAATGCCTTACCTACTTATTCCATGAGCAAGAACAGAGGAACCTACTAAGACTGTACCAGTTTTGGCAGACGAAAAACTGTAGTGTATTTACTGTTCTCTATGTTCTCTGTAGCTGCAGAGAATTTAAAATCATGCAACGTTTCAGCCAACAACTACCATGGTCCAGACAGGAAGGGCTGTCACTCTTCCCAGTATTACACTGAGGCACTGCAACCCAGTCTTTTAACTCCCACTGGCACTACACCAGTGCTAAAGGAACAGAACTGCCATCATCCCCCCTCGCAGTGGATTTACCCTTGAACTCGACCAGTTAAGTTTCACTGAATGACACCCAGGTAACCTGGTCTTGCTATGTAATCCTGTAAGCCCACTGAATGCACAGTGTTAAACAAAAACACAGATTGTGTCAGTTCTCCTAAATGGATGTTCCACTTAATGACTGACTGCATTAAGAAGACGAGAAAAAAACCACTCAAGAGCCTTACAGTGAGTTTCACATAAATATTATTTCTTTCAGTTTGTTTTAATGCACAAGGAATAAATAAATATTTAAATGTCACTAAAAGTGACTCATTAGCCTTTGCTCTAAAAAGAAAACTTTCCTACCACATACTTAAAACCTACAAATATTTTTGTCACTGCTTCTGACATAGAAAAGGAGGGGCAGGGAAAGAAGCAAGGAGGAAATGAAAAGCAAAATTGTCACTTTTCAATTTGTGCCTCATCTTTTTATAGCAAGCAGTAGACCAAATTTTTTCTCTCCTGTTCTCCAAGATCAACCCCGACATCTTTCAAACATTCTTAAAGTAATTTGCTGCAACAGGGGAGCAGAGGAAGCTAAAAGCTTGTCTAGTTTTTGCAACCAGATATAAAATAATATGAATGGTAACTGCTCTGAAGCTCACAAGGCAAGCAGGGTCTGCTAAGCAGCCTGAACACAAGCGTGGCTGTAGCACAGCATCACTTCAAGAACTCAGAGCTGCAGCCCACAAGTGTCACCTCCAAACCCAAATTTGGGGGAGTGCAGAGAATGAAGTACAGTACGTGAATGCTATTGTACTGTTTGTACAACTCAAGACACGGTAGCATCACAAAATAAAACTCCTCGTACAATGCCATACAAAATTCTACTACCAAAAAAAAAAAAAAAAGGTAAAAGAAGCAAAAAGCTTATACTGAATGCAACAGAACATTCTGGTGAGAGACTTACTTCCCTATGTCCCTAAAAATTCTTGCAAGTCTGACTTGTGCTCAAAAGAGCCCTGAGTAAGGCTTTCAGCACTCCACCACAGAACTAGGCAGGTTTTCAAAGAGCTTTTCAAAGCTAAGACAGAAAGACCACATTCAAGAATCCTCTCTTACGGCAAACCAAAGTGCTTTATTAAAACAAAGTACCCTTTTACATTAGTGATCTGTTAGATTAATGACTGCCCTGGCCAAGAGCACTGAGGTTCTACAGCATGTGGGTATGCCTTTCATTCTGGAGACCATTATGTTACACAAAATAAAACTGGGAAAAAAAGGAAAAGAAAAAGAAAGAAAACAATACATCACACCAACTTCCCAAACTAGAAGAACCTGGGAGTTCTACACTGCTTTATGTTAGCTTCAGAAATTTTGAGCGGGATAGGTCCAGGTTTACTAACAGCCTTGAAAAAATTCCAGTGCTATCGTGCCAGTCTCCCACAAAATTTTAGGAATTAAAGTATCTTAACTATAAGGGACAGGGTCCTTTGCAATGAGAGCTTAAACAAGCCTGATAACCAGCTGATTGACAGGCTATCAACTAAGTGCAACTACTTTGTTACCACAAACATCTGCAACCATCCTTGTAAACAGTGAAAGGATAACAGGCTGGATAGTTTAAGTAAAGAAAAGATCTTAAACTTAAACAAATACAGAGCCAATAATCTTGCTGACATTACTTGCATAACCCCACTTCTGGCAACAACCCCAAATATTTTCCAACTGTGTTACAAATCAAAGAAGTTGTTTTCTATCAGTAGTTGAGTAAAGCATGTTAGAATAGTTTTTCTTGAAACACAGTCAATTCAGCTTAAAATAACCACACATCTTTTAAATCAGGTGTTTTGTTTCTTGAATATGAACAACATAAAATCAGACTGCAGCTCGATTATTTTTCTTATCTGTGATAAAGTTACACCAATGAGCAGCAGTGCTTCACTCTTCCTACACAATGGTGCATATTATTCAATCATTTGTATGGAAAGTGAGAATCAGTATGACTCACAACAGCCAAGGAAAGTCTTGTGAACGCCTCACCTAACACTGCCGTTGGGAAAGTTCTTCTTTCGTCCATTTCTAATCCTTCCTCTGATTCAGCTGTTCTGTGAATTCTTCAATTCAACAGGAAATAACACCACCAGTAGGGGGCTTAAAACTGCAGCCTCTAAAAGTCCTCCTGCAGAACTGTAGTTCTGTGACTACACAGCGCCTTATGCAGAGAAGGGGGTGCCCACCCAAATATCTACATTTATAACTGTTGCTTTTCATCTGTATTTTAGTTGGGAATTTCTGCATCCTTCCCCCTTTGGAATGTACTTGAATATCAGCCTCAACTTATCAGAGGATGAATAGGATCCCAGAAATATGAATTGCTTACATAGTGGCAGATACTTGATACTCACTCCAGAAAACAAGATTACAGTGTTCCTGTGCTACTCACTCCTTCTGCTGCAGGAGCACCAAAGACCCACGATAAAGGCATCATTGTGCAATGTCCTATATAAAGGAGCACAGATAGAGGCCCAAAGACTAAGATTTAAATAAAAGACTATGTAATAAGAGAATATTATCATGCCAAAAGCATGTACTCCTGTGTATGCCACTTAGTCATAATAATTCAGCACTCCTTGCTGGCCATCAATCAAAACACTGAGGCAGACAAATGTTAAAAGATGAGTCTTTTATTTATGGACACATAAATAAAAGAATTTTAATATACTTTATGTAGATTTATAATTTATAATATAAAGAGAAAATAATTACATAAAATATATATCACAAACAAAACATGTAATGAATGTTTAAATATACATAAATTATTATCATAACCATCTTTCTATCATCTTTGTTGTTTTGGACACGCACAGCTAGAGTATCATAAAGTAAATCATTTGTAAACAATCCAACCTTCATTTCCAGTACAAACATGGCAGAATAAGTGTGAAGTGCCTAAAAAGAACACATTTGGGGAATGGTGTGTGTAGACAAAAAGACTCGAATTCCAACAACATCAATGATAGCAATTTTCTTGCCACAGCTCTCCTGTTAGCTCAAAACTAACTATAGTTTCCTGCCAGTGCCAACATCTTAGTCTACAAACAGAAATCACATCTCTTTCAAAGTAGGTGTCATGTTGCACTAACTCATTTAGAGAAGCCTCATCAACCTGATAGGAAAAAGCCCAAATGAAAGAAGATAGATTTGAAGTTCCCTTTATGTAAAACTAAATTTAAAAATAAATATAACACCTTTTAAAAAATGTTCAGTAAATGTATCTGAAATGTATGCAAAGGATTTTACAAATTTAACTTTACTATACATTAACTAATTTATAGTAAACAGTAAATATCATACAATACCTCTTTGTTAGCAAAGGCCTACAAAAAGTGACACTACTGAACTTGAATCTAACACCTGCAAACACAGCTTCTGGATGTGATGAATACATTTTTGGTAACTGCAACCTCCTGCAAAGATGCAGCTTCACTTCAGACTATAGAGACTGAAGACTTACTTTGTTCAAGTAAATACATGACAATAAAATCCAGAAATTGTTTATCTGCTTCTTTGATCTAAAAATAAATTTTAAGTGCAAGGGAAGCAACAACTTACCAGCCCTAAATATCCTAAAAACTGACCAAAAAATAAAGGAAGGATTAAAAAAAAATTTTAACATTAATTTAAAATCTGTTTAAATACACACAATTTTCAAACAGCTTTCATTTGTGTTCTGATATATTTAAATAGCTTTAGTATGAGCAAAAATAAAAACCAACAAGGTCTGAGAAGCTGCATCATTACATCATTTGAATAAATAAGAAATCCAACATAAAATGCAAATATTAAAACAAAAGTAAGTTTCTACTAACACACCTGCATTTCCCCCATGCAATGCACCAGTTCTGTGCAAAGTATTTGGGTTTATATATTATTGCTACTCATGCACCCTGTGTATTCAGAGGAGCAGTTTAATTACAGTATTGGTGAGAAACTGGGTCATCCAAGATCTGATTAGCCCTCTGGAGATGCCTCTCCTCGCTCAGTGTAGAAGAAGCCCAAGATTATTACATTCCTGAACAACTTAAGCTATAGTTCCATACACACTTCCAGCAAGGGAAAACCAGCATTTACCAGAGCCTCACCCACAGATCACTGACCCCCACCCCTGCACTGCTCTCCCTGCATGGCAGCAGTGCAACAGTGGATGCAGCTACCCAGGCAAGAGCTCAGGGAGCCCACCCAATCCCAATCAGCCTCATGAATGCTCCTGTAGCAAGGAAGAATGCAGGAATTCAGGCAGACAAAGGACACCGCCTTCATCATGGACATGGGCAACATTTTAAAGAGGTCACGAAACTTTAAGATCCTAAGTTCAGCCTTGGCTCCTACAGCCCAGGCCTTTCTAATAAAACTTAATTCAAAACTTTTTTTTGTCGAGACCATACAAGTTTCTGTAACCATTAATTCTGACCTCTGAATCTGTATTTTGAGTCAGAAACTCATCTCCAGCCCAGTTGCTGACAGTCTCACCACATATAAGCTGCACTACAAAGAGGAGATAGAGCAGCAAGGGGCAGTACTCAAAGAAAACAGATCTGAAAAGTTAAGAAAACACAGAAGAGTAACAGTGAAGCAGGACGGAGTGGCAAGCTCTCCTACTATAAGATTCCAGAGCCAAACAACAACATGTATTTTTCAGGCTTCAACATCCCACTATAAAAAAGTTAATAGTGTACTACTACTGATCCAAATTCTCATCTGTCACTACAGTTACAGTGGTAAACTCCCTTGACAGCTCCAATTAAAAAAAGGTATCATTACATAAATACTGATATTATCAATAAAGCAATTTTTAGTTGGTTGCTAACATACCATAGTTTACTATCTAAGAGTCTCGTGGGTTTCCTTCTTTTTCACATAGCTGAGTTGCAAGGGGGTTACTATTATTTAACTCCTAAAAATTTTTATAAACATATCACAAGTCTTCAAAGCAACTTTTTTCAAATCTGCATTATGGCTCTTTAACCCCTGTATCCTACAATTCTTTATTATTCAGAGCTTCAGTTTTTTACAAAGAATTACTATTTCAAGTTTCAGGAAAGATAACCCAGGAGACAACAGCTTCTTCTCAAATTCTCAAGTCACTGTATTTATAAAGATCAGAAGATAACTGTGCTGTGAAATCACAACAACAATTCTGAAAACACAAACTGTACCTTCAAATTTGCATTTTATGAATGGCTTTCAGGGTTCATGGTTCAAAAATAAAACAAAAACTTAGCATGTAACATAATAATCTGACATCCTTTAGCTATTCATTATTATATGTCTCAGAAGTATTTCAGTTTACTTCTAAGCTTTCCTTCCCCAGCATGCAGTTGTCTCAGTGAATCAGAACCTAGACTTTTTCCTCTCTTTCATTCAATCTCAGCTCACTGCAAAGAAGTGATGACTACAAAGCCTCTTACACCAAATCACTCAGCTTTAAAATTATTTGCAACACTTTACCCACAATACATAAAATGCACAGCCACCTACACTTTGGGTAAAACAAAGAAAGTCAATTTCCCAGTATTTATTTTATGAATAGTTTGACTTGGTCCTCAGTTCACTACAGATTCATTCTGACACACTAGGAGGGGAGATGGGGGATGAGGGGGAAAAACTGAGCCAGCCTTAACTCACAGACTTTCCTAAGCACAGGAAGCTTTACAGATGCCCAGAACACACTTTCCTCAGCTGCAAGCACAGAAATAATAATGTGTAGAATGGTTTGGGTTGGAAGGGACCTTAAGATCATTCAGTTCCAACCCCCTGCCATGGACAGAGACACCTTCCACTAGAGCAGGCTGCTCCAAGCCCCATCTAACCTGGGCTTGAGGGACTGACTACAGCACTGCATTTTTATCTGTTATGGCTGACCTTAACATTTGTTTTACTTCTCAAGTTCATTGTTCATGAACAGTGAAATTGACACCCAAAAGTATTTCTTTACATGCACTACAAGAACACAAGGAAAGAAAAAACATCTATTTTTTTAGAAATCCCAAAACCATAAGGTTGCTCTGTGAACACAGACTAGAAAGCCAGAGCTGTAATGAGAAGTCAAGGTATGTAACCAACCATCAAACAGAAGCAGCCTTTAATCACAACATTGCAGGCTTGATTTGAACTGCTGAAGCAAAAACTTCCTCTGTCATTTCCAAGCCACACCAACCATTGGCAGAATATAAGATTTCATTGCACAGCATCTCTCAAAACACACAGAATGTGTTCCTACACTCAGTCAAACAGAAAGCAAACCTGAATGATGAGAGTGAAGCACAAAGAAGTAGGTGAGCTTCACAACTGCATCCAGCATTAAGTTTTTTGTGTGTAAGAAACAAAACTAAAAGCAGAAAGACAAAATCAGGAAATAAATATTCTGTATTTTAAGTTGGCACTGCATCTTACATATTTAAGGGGGAAAAAAATGAAGATGTCAGCAGCTTGTTACAATAGTGTGCACTAACATTTAGTTTCACTGCAGCAGCTCAAATAATTTCACTAAACTGACCTTTCCTCAAAGGAGAGAAGTACAGGAAAATTCTCAAATATAAAGAGCAGAGTTAATAATATTAAGAATTTCTCATGACGCTACACATTTTCTGGCCACTAAATGTTAGTATCTGGAGAAAATGTAATTAAACCAACTCTTTCTGTGGTGGGACATTCTAGGCAGGTTGCATCCAACAGGCCTTCTATGAAAAGTTATCTTTAAATACAAAACAAATCAATAATCAACTTCACTGAGCTACACTTAGTACTCTTACAAACCCTTTAAGGATATGACCTCAGTGTCCCATAAGGCACACAACAGAAAAGCACAATTTCAAATACAAATCTGTCTTACCCTCATTTATGAAAACAGACATTTATAAAGCTATTCCACAGAAATAAAAGCCTTACAGAGACTGCCTCAGTTTTAACATACTTCTTGAATTGTCCAACAGCAAACTGAGAAAGTTCATGAATGGTGAACTTTGCAATTCTGTCAATGCTCTTCCCCAACACAGGAAAAGATCCAGTACAACGGGATCCAAAGCATGCACCTCCACACCTGGTAACTATTAAAAAGTTAAACAAAAAAAGTAGTTCTCTCACTCACTTTCAAAAGAAAAATTAACACTCATTGGCTTAAAAATAATGTGTGCATTTCGTAAGTACCAGGATATTAACAGATTTGCTTCTACACGGTATTTCAATAAAATAATAAGCTTTATGTAACAAATTTTATACAGTAAACAATAAATATTATATGATAAAAATGACTTGAGCTACCGAATAAAGTTGGTAAAAAACCCAAAGAGATATGGTCTGACTGTGAAGAAATTTAGGGCAGACATTAGAAAAAGGATTTAATCATTTTAGGCCTTAGAGTCTAGCACAGCCCTTCACAAACAGCAACAGAAATATATGTTGAATCAAGTACATCACAAGAAAATCACAAGCGGGACTCAATCATGTAGCCTGCACATAACAGCATTCCGGAGTTTTTCCTGGCCTTCTTAAGGCTGAGATTGCCTCATTTTTAGATAAGATTTTTGGTTTGAATGACACTAGGTGATGCACAAGTTAAGAATACTAGAGACTCCCACCACTTTTAACACATCTAGCTATTCCAGGTGCCCACAGATTTTATGAAAAAGCTCACATTTACAGAGGTATGTGAATAAATACAGCTTCGTAAGATATGATACATAGCTTAGTGACTGAGATATTTAGGAAAGAGGAGCCTAAAACCAAGGACTGTGCTTATAGTTATATATATAGTTTTATATATATATGGTTTATAAACCATAAACTAAGAAATTCAACATCACCCAAACAGAAAATATTTTATCTTCCCTAAACCATATTTTTAAAGAAGTGGGACTTTGTGTCGAGCCCTTGAAGCCCATCACTTAGCACAGGCTTAAGCATCCACTGTACCAAAGGAATGCAGAGTCCTGCATTGAAGAACATCGGTACCAACCACCACAACAAGTACTGCCAAAATGCTGTCTTGCATTTGAATAAGGGTCTTCATTCTTCCTAGTGAACAGCTGAACCCTCCAGTCTGGAATCAGCTCAAAATCTGACCAAAACCAAGGGCGTTGTGCTCTGTCTGTATGAGCTGTACCCAAACCAACACCACAGCAGCATCCTGGAAATCACACTTAATGCAGCAACTATGAGTCAGTTATTTGTTACGTTTAAGACTGTACATAAAGCAATGACAGCACATCAAAAGCTCTATAAAACAAATGAAGATTCACATACAGTGTTTGACAAATCAGGATATTCCAGTACATGAATAACTGCCTGGAAAATTGTCCTGTATGCAATACAGCAAACAGGTTTAAACATCAGAAAATAAACAAGTGTGAACAGCAATATGAAAGAAAGTATAGATACATCTGTATAAAAACTAAAATAGTTCTATCTACACTATCATGAACCCTATAGTTCAGCAATTCTTTCAATCCTTTTTTTATGTAATTTTTCTTCTGCTGCATTCAGAAAGCATTTCCTTCATGATTCTTTTTTATTTCCAGTTGTCAAGAACAATCATTTTTCATTTAGTTTGACAAGAAATTTAACCAACAATTTTCTTTGCTCACTTCCTCCCAGAAACTCAAACGGTCTTATTTTACTAACACAGGATATAATTATCCTATGAACAAGATGCTTTTTCTTCAGCACATTCAGTGCAGTTGTGTTGAAGCTGAGCTACATTACAGATACAGTTCCTGTGCAAATGAAATTTTATCCTTATTTCTACATGAGGCAAGGCCAAGTAACATTGCTGACAAGAGGTGCATTAAGAAGTCTCACATCCACAAAATTTATGAGACCTTTAAATACTCAAGAGTTCACTAAAAAGAGGTTATCTTACCCATCAGATATGGCCTAAACCAAAACTTCCGGTGTCTTTCACCTTGTTTTTTCCACCATAACAGATACTAAGTCACAGTTTTCTATGGCTCAGATCATTCCAATACATGCCAAAATTCCTTTAGGATCAAACTTCTACACTGGAATTTGAGTAACATATTTATTTTCTTCCTATAAAACGAAGGCCATTCATTTTATGTTGGATTTTTACCAGTTATTTTAATTCACTAGGCAATCACAAATTTTGGAGTTCTTAGCAACTCCAAGGCATTTTCCCTTCAAAGTTACATGTTTTATTTATACTGAAAAAACAAACATCAGCTTGTTACAGAACTTCTTGAAAATGAGACCAGACTACAAACAGAGAAGTCTTACAGAGCACACATCGATCAAAAATTTGCAGATTAAAAATGGCATCTCCCAAATCTCAGTTTTATTTGGATATTTTTACAGGACTGAAGACACAAAACTCAGTATGAATCTTTTTGAGGAATAACCACCTCCCAGAACCTACTACAGAAGTACAGTTCTTCTACACTACAAACTAAGGGTTTCTTTTTTCTCAAAGAAAGAGATCTACTTACTCATGACTGGAAACTTCTTTGTATATAATCCAAGACAGGTCTTGAAGCAAGGTATTTTGTTGGAGAAGGTTTCTCAGAGGTATACATGTCCTAAAGGTGGGAGGAAAATAAAAATACAAACAATTTTTTCAGCTTCAAATCACTAGAATATATGTTTACATATAAACTGTCTTTCCTACTATCTTTTCATCCTCTTCGTTAAAAAAAAAAGGAACACAAAGATGTGTTTGTTATGACAGAGGAGCTTTACTGCTTATGGATATATTTTGCAGTTTATTGACTCAAAATGTGCACCTTCTTCTAACAATCACATTATAAACCTGTGTGCATGTGCTACAAAAAATGTGCAGTAAAACCTAATGTTCGTTATCTCTTGGGAACAGTTAAAAAAGTTAAAAGTACAAGACTACAATATGGATATAGTAACTGAAAATTTCAAAGTGGTATTTTCCTTCATCAACCTCAACTAGCAAGAGGATGCAAAAAAACACTCTTTAAAACACAAGAAATGCAATTAAGATTACTAAACAAGCACAGGTTGGTATGGACATCCAACACTTCCTCCTCAAAAACAAAACTTGAAAAAGTTATCCTTTCTATTAACTATAAACCTACAGTTCCATCAACTCCTCGTAGACTGCAAAAAAGGATACCCAAGTAGGGCAGGTATGGATTCACTAACAGTATGCCTGGCCTCCCTGAAGCCAAATATTGAGGACTTAATCTCCAACAACGACAGCACAGCAAGTACATTTTGAAAAATTTATTATATAATCTCCCTCCTGCTGCTAAAAGCAAGTTCATACAAGTCTGATAGAACAGTTAAATGAAAGCAGCTTCACCTCACAGCTGAGATGAAAAGAAATCCAACATATCTACTAAGCTATAAACAGTTTTTATCTAATACCCGCACAAATAGAGACTATCTGTAAATTAAGGAATATTATGTGATATATTTCCATTTTTCAGAACCAATTAGAACCTGCTGAACCTCACCACCTGTGCTAATCCAGCCAGATAATATCTTGTGCTGACTCAAATTTCAAGTCTCAACTCGCCTGATCTCTTCATGCTTAAAAAAAAACCAAAGCAAAATGCAAAAAGACATAAGAAGAGATGCAACTTTTCCTAAATTATTACTTCACATAACATTTACAGATCTACAGCACATGCCAAAGTAATACAGGAGCTACCACAGGACACCACAAGAAGGTTTTTTTATCATCCGCTAAAACAATTTTAAAAAATATATAACAAACATCAAAACCAGGCACACCACGAAAAAAATGAAATCCAGTTGCCAAAAGGAAGCCTTTAGTAAAGCTGCAGACTGAAAATTACAACCAACGTTTTTTGCACTGGAAAAGTAAAACAGGGAAGAGACTCAGCAGGGGAAGAAAACAGCTGAAAAAATCCACACACAAACATTCTAAACAAGCAGAGGCGAACACAAAGCCATGAGATGCTACCATCAGTGAAGAGGAACAGTTTTAAACTGCAGGTCCTGCCAACTTTCCATGAATGTCTGCTGAATTAAATATTTAAGCATACGCAGCCTGATCAAAAATGAAGTGTCTGTTAAAACACATCATTAGAACTGCAGCCTTGTCTGCTTCCTTTTGATTACTGGTGTCAAAATTAGCAAATATAACTTCCATGACATTTAATTATCTACTGGGCTAATAACACCTATGAAATGGATCAAACAGACAGCCCTCAAACCAGGTCCAAAGAACTTTCGAACAGTTTCACACTACCTTTGGGCCCAAATTCTTCTTGAATCTTATGCATGATCAACTGGAACACCAGAGCCTCCCATTCAACCCGATTTTCCAAAGGCATTATCTCACCTTAGTTTTGTAAATACGAACTAACAATACTTCGCCTCTGAGACATCGTGTTACATGACATTTTATTGTGTGTACATACAGGAAAAGGCTGTTCATTAGGAAAAAACAAAACAGCAGCTCTGAAAACCACTTAAGGCTAATAATAGTTTAATTATGCACCCTCATCGCTTATAAAAACCTTGTCACGTAACACTGAGGAAATGAGCTGGGGACGATACAGAAGCTCTGTTCCACCTAAACGTGTGAAAAGTGAATGTTCCAGTGCACCACAGCAACCTGACCTCCGACTCCCAGCCATAAAGTGCTACTCTTGTACTGCCTTCAGTGTCTAAATACTTTGTTTAGCCATTGCTAGCATTTGTTTACCAAACAATGCAGACTTCTGATAAATTCTGGTTGTTCTTTGTGTGTTTTGTGTCATTTCCCTTGTAAATAACTTTTTTCAAAAGTGCAAAGTTTTGTCTTTCATTTATAATTTTCATTACAGCAATAGCAAGCAGTATTGAAAGGCAACACTACAAATATCAGACAGTCCCTGCTTTCTATTGCATTGCAATACCAACACCTTTTCCTAGGGATGTGTGTTAGAAACTAAAGTGTTTTCACTTCACTTTCTCAGCCAACCTGGTTTATTTCAATGCTTGCAAGGTTTTCTCCTGTACAGAAACACTATTAACTCTCACAAAACTGAAAGAAAGAGTATATTACTTGCTGAGTGTCTTTCTGAAAGACACCATCTTGGAAAAACTTTTAATTCAAAACAGTGCCTGACACCCTTTCTG
This sequence comes from Oreocharis arfaki, assembly GCA_013398015.1. Taxonomy (NCBI): domain Eukaryota; kingdom Metazoa; phylum Chordata; class Aves; order Passeriformes; family Paramythiidae; genus Oreocharis; species Oreocharis arfaki. The sequence continues at coordinate 22,982 of VZRR01006734.1, read as the reverse complement.
CTTTCCCTTGCAATCAACAAGGCTATAATAAAAAAAACCCACCAACCCACCCACACATACCTTTGATCTTTGTCTTTTCCTGAAGAACTAACCCTTGTATTTCATCCCATATTTCCTCGACTGACACACATCTACTCACTCTCAGATGTATCACCTTCAGTAGCTGTGAAACTACTGGCATTTTAGCTGAGACTTGAAAGGAATACCGGCACTAAGCGAAGCTCTTTGCAACTTCAAATTCACACACGCTCATAATATATTCAATTACCTCTTTCCATAGCTGGTGCCAGGTCTCTTTTTTAACCCAATACTCTGTTTCAAGATAATTAGCAGGAGCCAGATTGCAAGCAAATTACAGCATATTGTAATTCTATGCAGTATGACTCTACCTGCAGAAAAGATTTTCCTCTAACTTGGCAATTAAAGGTTCATGTCTAGCCTGTGTGTTATTGTAGTATCTGTTTATCTTGGATGCTAAGGAGTTAACATTAAGAATTCATACCCCCAGTTCCCAAGAACCAGGAATCACAGCAACAGCATGCAACTGCTTAAATACAGGAAGACAAAACAGTCTAAAGACAGCCTGCCTTGGACAAATCAGTATTTTAGTGTCATTTACAGTCTTCTTTAAGCCAAACATTATGGCCCCTTACAGAAAACACAGATTTCAGAAGAACTATGTTTTAGAGTTGCACAGATAGCTGGCTGGCAAAACATTAAGTCTGAAATTGGTGGTTTCTGTGCTGTATAATCAGAGGGCAGAGGAACAGCTAGTTAAAAGGCAGATCTACTAAATACTAATTTTACACTGCATCTCAGCTGAATTAACTTAAAAGTTATAATCAGAAACAACGAAAGTTAAAAAGGAGCAAAACTAAGTCACTTCAGAGCACAGCTATTAAAAAGAACATAACAAAAATCCCTGATATAGCACCAAGCTTCTGAGCATCCCGGCTCAGTAAAACGCTCAAGACAGCACAAATGCACAATTCACAACAAAGTGAAATTGCCACTGTTTCAGAACCTACACAGAATCACTGACTGGCCACAGATGAGGAAGCACATGGAAGTACAAATGAAACAAGCTCAACGACACACCCTCCTTTGTTCATAGCAGGAATATTTACACTACAAAGCGTTGAGGCAAATCGCTTTTAGTTTCAGGCACTGCTGATTGGCCGCTGCTTTTAATACACACACGCCTGGCAGAGTTGGAGTTTCGACTGTCACACAGCAGCTCTAGATTGCAGGGCAAGCAGCAAGCTAGAAAACCATAGAAAACAATTATTTAATATAATTATCCTAACTGAAATGATCCTCCACAAGATACATTTGTTGTGAACACGGCAGATGTGGATTTGTTTTCACTCCACTGTAATTCAGTGAACGCTGAAAACCAGCTCCCCTCACAGCCAGCTTTCAGCGCAGCTGCCTCCTCCAAGAAGCAATGGCACAAAGAAAGTTATTCTAGAGCATATACGGGTGAACAACTGGTACAGGAGCTTGGGGACAGTGACTTTTAAGGCACCACTTGACTCTCGTTCAGCTGGCAGTTCGGTGGCTTCAGCGGTTTTCTACAGGCAGCCATCCACGCCACGGAAAGAACCTGAAACACCTGACAATAATTGGCTCTTTGCTGGCAGTCCCAGCGGAGACTGAGGGCTGGGAGAGGGCCATGGAGACCCAGGGCTGAGCACAGCCTGGGGGATGCCCTCTGTCCCAGCCCACCGCTGCCAGCCTGGCACTTCCCACCACACACCTGGAATATTATTAACAGCAGAGGACAGAACAGGTACAGAGAGAGCAGCGGCGCCAAAAAGTCACATTAAAGGGTTCAGCCATTGAAATCCTCCCTACTCCGGACTAGGGCGGCACTGTCGCCTCCCACATGGACAGAAAAGGGAGGCCTCAAGGAGGCCCCAAGTGTCCGACCTACAGCCGTGACTCCCTCAAGCACACACCCACAGGCCCCCGCAGCCCCACTGTGACTGCGGACCCTCACGCCGCCACACCTCACTCCAACCTCACAATAGGACTAGGGGCATCTCCACATGGCTTCCCCCGGGGGCCCCCAGCACTCCNACGCGCCGCCCGCTCCCCAGGAGAAAGAGCAGGGGACCTCCGAAAACACACACACCCCTCCGCCGGGAATGGAATAGTCCGAGCACCCCAGTACCCTACGGGAGCCGACTCCCGCCACTTCCACCTCCCCGGCCCCGCGGGGGGTGCGCACCCCCCCCCGGCAGGATG
>VZRR01006734.1:6078-20561 GCA_013398015.1 Oreocharis arfaki | reverse complement strand
AAAGTCCCCGCTTGTCCCTACCTTTGCTCGGCTTCCTCTTCTTCCCGGGGCCTCCCTCCCTCCGCCGCCTTCCCCAGCGGCGCGTCCCTGCTCGCTGCCCCGGGACTGGCGGCCTCCGACCAGGAAGTGCCCCGATGTGACACCGCCGCTATGGAAACCCTCCCCGCCCCCGCCCCTCCCACAGGGCTGACCCGCCGCGGCCGCCATCTTGGGCTCCGCACGAGGCGTCTGCTGGGGGCCTCGAGCTGCTGTGGGATAAAAAGGGGAAAAGCACAAAACAGCTCTCGTGCTGCTGAGAAACTCCTTGGCTGTGCCGCATGAGCTACCAAGGCCCTTAGTATGGACACCCATTCTCCTGTGCCCAGTTCTGGGCTCCTCAGTATGACACCAAAAACATTGGGATAACTCCCAAACTCTTTATTTTATAGCATTGGGGAGTAGGCACTACTTCATTCCTAGCTGGGGTGCATAGCAGATAACTCCAGCCACGTGCACTCCATTTCCAAAACTTCTCACACATTTTTAGCAAACAAATTAACATTTGTTGGTACTAAATTGCATAATTCTCTTCATTAATTACTATTGTATCGGCTATTGGTTTTGTTATAAACAACTCATATCCCACGTGGAAATGAGTAATTAAAAATTTTATTGAGAACTATAAAAATCCGCAAAGCAAAAGGCACGGGGCTGGAAGCATGACCACATGCCAGAGGCTCGATCACAAATGGTGGTCCTGCCTTTCATACCCCTGAATTGCATCAGCATGATGCATATTTATTTACAGGTCTGCATGGTCTCGCCCCCGTCTCTCTTTTAGGAGCCAGCACAGTTCTGTTGCTGTGGTCAGATGGATGGAATCCCACTCTTTCCATGGTTGAGTCTTCGAAGTTTGGCCAGCAACAGCCCATCTCATGCAAACCTACAAGGCTAACATTACAACACAAAAATCATACAACCCTTGTCAAAATCAACCTCACAACCAGACTGTTACAACAATCATTAAAGAGATTTTAACATGTACCATTATCTTAACATTTTCCAAAACCAAGATTACAATATTCAATATCAATTCATATAATATTCCGCAAAAGCCAATTTTACTAACTCGTTTCTCACTGTTTCTTGCTTCTAATGCTAATTAGTCCACATTTTTCAGCCCTTTTATCAGTTTTTCCTCATTAGAGTTTACAGTGCTCAGGCTGTAATGTTTTTGTTAGTGTCTTCTGGTTACTCCAGTATGTCCTTGGGGGGCCATAAATTTTCGATCCTTGGTGTCCTTTGGATCCTTTCCTTTGTTAATTAAAGGTTATCAGGGTTAGTTTAGCAAAACTTACAGTTTCGGTGATCTAACAATAAGTCTGCCAAAAAAAACTTAAGAGACGTGCTGGCTAAAGGGGAAAATTACACTGCTTTTGATTAATTAAAACAATTACTTAGAAAAAATTAATTAGGAAAGTGATATAATTTCCAACAATTCCTCCCTTTGGAAGGGATTTTAATTATTTCTTTCAAGATTATATCCACTTAAATCATTGAGTATTTGGCAAGACTTATCACAACTGACAGTGCGGCACTGGATGGTAATGAAGCCAAGCAACTGGGATCCCTGTCCTGGGATGCAGGTATTGGCCAGAGGATCGGGAAAAGACCAGGAACTCTCAGCCTCTGGAGGCAACTCTTGTTAAGTGTGTGAGAAAGATACCTTTGCAAGGAAGACTTTTCAGTGCACCAAGACAAGTGGAACACCATGGAGGAATGTACCTGGTGCCTGAGAGAATTATCTGTGCTGGAGGTAATCTTGTCAGATAACGAGTGATTCCGCAATAATCCAGACAGCATCCAGTGAACACAAAACATGTGGTCATGTGCCAAGTCATTGGGAGTGTTGGCATGGAAGGAGGAAGAAGAAGAAGAAGTGGGCATTCTGGTTTGGCAGACTCCAGACATACGAAGAAACTATCTCCGCCCCATTATGGGCCTGCATCTCATCCATGGAAAGACTGGAGGATTTCTGGAGTTCAAAAGAGGAAATTAAAGAGGGCCACCAGGAACTTTTAGAGGAGGTTAAAGAGGAAATTTTCCATGCTCTGCCAGTACAGACCAGAGTCTCTGCTATTAGGAGCAAGCTCCTGCTTGAGAGAGAGGGGACACACCATGAGTTAACCTGTGGTTTTGCTTGCATGGAGAAGACATGAGGAGCTGGGACGGAAAACCCACCTCTGCCCTAGCAGCACGGATATGTGAGTTGAGAGGAGGAATGGCTACCACAGGAAGCTCTTAGAGGATAAATGCCACTCCAATTTCCTGTGGGTAAGCCCCTAGGCACAAGAGAAGGGATGATGTTATGTCCAAACCTTTCCAGGCCAGGAGGGACAGGGATCACTCACGTAGCCAACAGATCGGGTACAGCTCCCATTCCTTGATGTACAACATGTAGGCATTGTCTAAGAACATCAGGAACCTGGAAAACAAGCAAGATTTAGAAACAGAGTCGAATAGAACACGGCTTCACATCATAGAATGCAAGTGGAGTACCTCTCCTGTTTCTCCTGGAGTAGGGGACATCCCAGTCGTGGATAAGGACAGAATGATGATCCCAAATTCTCTCTGTGCTCCCCAAGACAAGAGAGAGGCTGCCCAAATGCTTCCCAGCAGCACAGTTCCCAGACAGGCCCTTTCCCTATGCTCCAAATTCCCTCCGTGCCCCAGGCAAGGGAAGTAAAGGAAAACATTTAATTGTTCCTTCTTTCTGCAAGAAGTTATTTTTGGAGTCTTTGGGACAACGCAGCAGGAGAACATCATGACTTGAACATGAAGAGCTGGGCACAGCTTCAGGGCTACGCCTGCAGCCAAGTGAGAGGAGGAGAGTCCCTGGTGCCTGTGGGGAACAGAGAGCTCCAAGGGGTACCAGGAGCTCTGAGGTGGCATCCCACAAGCTGGATAAGGCACCCACTTAGTGCCACATGTTTCTGAGTGACAACTCCTGGCCCTGGAGCTGTACAAAAGGTGCAGAACAAGGGATCAACATTGCAACCAGGAGTAAATGTGCAATATGGGTAGTAAATTCATCTCATTTTCATTTATGAAACAGATCAGATAGCACAATTTACAGCAGATCCAGAATGATTAAATCCTTTATCAATCTCTTCAGGAAGACCACAAGCCTTTATTTTAATAGACCAGAGCAGCTCTGCTCCTTCTTTATTCCCAAAAAAGCTGCTCCAAAACTTCAATATTTTATAAGCAAAAATGCACTCAGCTGCTATACCACCTGCTGGTTTTGCTTTTGTTTATTTTCCCCAAAATGAAAGTGGTGGGTTTCAGGTGTTATTTCCAGCCCATCCCTTGCCTGATCGTGTCATTGACATTTCCAGGAGCTTTGCAGAACTGATGATGTAGGCAGAGGTTTGCCTGTACACACGTGGAGCATCAGCCCACATGGAGACACTGCATTAAATAGGAAGGGCTGTGTTAAAAGCAGGAGTCGGGTGGGACTTGGAGCAGGAGGGTTTGCCGTTTGCTTCACTATTTCTGGCTGCCTAAAGGACTGTTTTCCTTTTGGTTGGGATTGTTCGCTTGCCCTCAGCCAGTCCCATTGTCCACAGGCTCTGTTGGTTTGTTGAGGTTCAGGTTTCACCCATTCAGGCCTCTCTTCCTGCTTTTGGTGGCTCCTGCCATGGGAATCAGACTTGAATGTGTGCAGTGCCTGCTGCCTGATGAAAGGGGCTATTTCTGTCCCCTCTGTCTGTCAAGACAGATTTTCTTGATTCTCCTTCCTTTTTTCCCAAATTTTCTGTCTCCTCTAGCATTTTCTTGCCTTTTCCCATTCACCTCCTTCTGTCTTATTCTGTTATTTCAATATTCTCTCATTTCTTTCTCTCTCTCTCTCCTTTTATATGTTGATTTAGCTTTCAATATTCTTTATCTATGAAAACTACACACAGAACAACATTTATTACACTTACACAGTACAACCCCCCTTTTTTTAAAGGTCTCCTTAATACCAAGTGGTTTTTCAGTGAACTGAAAAATATCACAGCACCAAAAATACACTTATGTACACTTATATACACAAATATACACTTACCTGTATATCCCATGTCATAGAACTTCCCAGAGATCCTTTTCTATGTTGAGTACACAGACAATGCACAATTGGTTGTGCACAGCAAATGCAAAACCCAGAAAGCCTGGCTGGAGAAGGCACATGTGGCTGTATCTAAACTGAAGCGCAGGATGGGCTTCAAAACATGAATCAGAATATTTTCCTGAACCTGAGTTTTAGATACTTGTTAACAGGATTTCATTCTGCTCCCACAGCAGAAGGCAAAGAGATTTGGTGAAAGAGAGGGAAAAGCTATAATCAACTCATACAGCTTTCAAATCAAGGAAAAGTAGAACATAAAACAAGAAGAAAAAGAAGAGATAAGACGGAAGATTCGGTCTTACTGGCAATGAGGCTCAACAAAACAAAACATCAGCTTCATCTTTTGTGTGCCTTATTGTGATTTTCCAGGAGAGTAGCTGCAAGATACATTTTTGTAAAGTGCAGATCTGATGTAGAGTTACAGTAAGACAAGGAACCAGGAATCTCATGACAGTATTTATAGAGTCAGCATTCAGAGCACCGTCACTATTAAAGTTTATTATCACTTACTTGTAACCACCAGAATGTCAAAAGCAATTCAAAGTTAACAGAAATAGAATCATTTCTTAGACACCAACAAATCTAAAAGCCTCAAAGGGAATCATTTTCATGAAGTTACAAGCAAATGAAAATGGGAGCCTGTAATAAAATGTGTCAATTCTCTGTGCTGTGTATCCTGCAAAAGATGTAATTACTTGTCTAATGTAGTGCAAAAGTTAAATCTTTATGACCTTTACCATTTGCTGCTGAAACCAGCAGAAAGAGAAGTGTGAATGAGTGATGGAGCAGAAATATATTCCATTCGTTCAGGTAAAGCTCCTTGTGAAAGAACAAAGTAATTTCTTTCTAGCAGTGTGATATTTAGAGTCTTTTCCCAGCTCTGCTTCATGTAGAATTTATGTAGCACAACGTGAAGTGGGGGATGCCGTTTGGGCTTTGCATTTAAGCACGTTCTTCCCCCTCTGCCTTGAGCCATCTGTGTTCGGTCAGCCTCCTGTTCGGGGTAAAGCAGCGTGAAGGTTTCCTACGAAGCCTTAACTGCAGGAATAGCTTGCCAGGGAAGTGGAAGTCCTATCATGCTTATCTTTTCCCTAACCAAGCCCATATGGCAACCATAGAGTGAAACAAGCCAACGAGAGGGTGGCCAGGCTCTCTCAAGCTGTTTCACACCCGTAAGGAACGGAGTTCGTTTCCCAGGGAAGAGCCATCGCTGCATTTCCCAGGGTCAGGCTGCCCAAACACAGGGACATGAGGTTACTCACGTTCCTGGACAGTGAAGAAGGTGTGCTCACAGATCCTGCTGAGGCTGGTGTTTACACCAGGTACCCTGTTTCATCCTTTAGGGAAGCCGAGGTCCCTGCAGACAGCTACCATCACTAATAAGGGCACCCCTCAGCTTTGGCAAACAAAGCTGTCTTGAGGCTGTAAAGCAGGATGAAGCTTCCCAAACTTTAGGCAAATACCTTTGAAGTGTAAACATGCTTTATCCTTTTTATGCAAGGAAGAGCTTTCTGAAAGGTGAGGCACCAACTACCAAATAACAGCCTGTTTTCCTCAAAGTTTCCTAAAATCCAGTAATTTACTATCACATCCGGAGATATTTCTCCTTTTATAACCTCAAGATAATAAGCAGGATTCAATCTGACTACACTTCAGATCGATCAACATCATGAAAGATAGATTTTCTTAAATTCTGGGTTGAGGGAAAAGTGAATTTGTGCAAGGACACACATACCTTGAGATATATGAGCCAATCGGCTTAAAATGTTGTTTTGCCCTGACCTGACAAGACTTGCTGTCTGGCAACGCATAATCTCTTTTAATGTACTCCCAGGAAGGTGATGGCTGTTTGAAAACCCTTCTGAACTGCAGTTTATCTCGATGACACCTGAATAGAAACTACACAGCTCTGTGGAAGCCCCGGGACAAGCAGGTATTAAAAGGAGTCTGTGCTGATTCAGGAGACAAGTGGATAAGGGAAGACTTGGAATCAACTTGTTACAGGTTTTGTGCACAAGTTTAAAAAATTGTGTTGAGGATTTTGAAGCGGACACTGCCAATGGAGACACCTGTTTGACTGAATAAAGCCACGAGGCTTTGTCCTGCACATCAGGATGTTTTCCTAAGAGCGTGCTGCTCTCATTCATCTCCGTCAGAGTGATTTCAAGTTGTACATTTAAGACTCAAGTAAGCTCCTTTGCAAACACTCTTGAGAATAGGATCAAAATGGGAAGAGATTACATGTAATCTAATTATGTTAGGTTCCATTTGGAATCCTTCAGTGTAAAAATTAAAAGAATACAACACAGCTTTGCAATATGCTGTAGTTCACATGGAAGTGACATGAGCATGTGGAACTGAGGCAACATGTGAGAAAATATCATGTGTTGGGTATACAGGAGCATTTGCTTTATATAATCTAAACCTCAGGACTAGAATGGTGGTTTGGTGAACTAAAAATAAATTCTAAGAACTCTACGCCCTCTGTCATTAATGTGACACTGGCCTTTGCCTTTTATTGTCTGGCCACAGCTTATATGAAAAAGCTGGTGATCAAGAGATCTATATCAAAAAATTAACATCAAACATGATGCTGGTCAGCAAGGTTATGTGTGGGGCCTGAGGATTGGCACCTGCTCATGGGACAGACACTGAAACCCTGTTGCTGAGTGCTCTGTACATTTACACTGTAACATTCACCTTCCGGTAAGGGCTCTAAGAACATTCATAGTCACTAGGGATTGCTTTGAGTAATTCTTCATTTTCACAGTCTTTCAAAATCACACAAGTGAATTAAATGAACAGCTGTAGGATAAGAAGCAGTAGTTTCACTGAAATTGCACCACCTTGTGATCCACACTGAATCAGGCCTCAAATTATGTATTGAAAGTCTCACTAGTGCTCCAAATATGCTTGGAGGGAGGACCTAGAAACCCTGAGGTCTCACTCCCCTCATGCACCGAGTGCTGCAGGTGATCTGGGGGAAGGCTCAAGTATTCCCCTCTGTGTCACCACTAGTGCTCCCAATCCATGTGTGATCAAATTTAGAGCTGGAATATGTTGAGTTTGTCAGTTAGGTTTTGGAATTGAGGCTGTCCTTCCTGGACTTGAACTTGAGCACTCCTCAACTTCATGAACTGTTCTGTGAGATTCCTCAAAACTGGGACTGTAGGAAAATTTCTTCAAAATGTCTTGTCCAGTTCTATTTCCATTATTCTGAGCTATGTCAAAACTGGATTCAGAAAACAGTTTCCTTTCTCCTTTTGAATTCAATCTATGAACTTAAGAAGTTTCTACAAAATCTCCCTAAGAAGGAGAAGCTCAGCTTTCTCTTCAGATTTTCCTCTGATTTTAGAAAATGGATGAAGCTGGAAAATTCAGACATGCGTTTTGCCCTTCACCACAGGACTCACATTCTAATTCCATGTAAGTCTACAGATCACTTGCCAAGGCTATTTCTAGCCCAATTCCAGACATTCGGGCACATCTTGATCTCATGTTGTACTCTGGGTCTGATCACAGAACAGCAGCAGGGGAATCCTCGTGTTATGGGCTCTACAACCAAAAGAAACAAATACAGTTAAAACAATGAAATAAGTTCTGTACCAGTTGCTGGCCAGATGGTATTGTGAATTGTTATAATCCATCAGCAAAACAGAGGAAGGAAGTGTTTTAAAGCAAGATTATATTATTTTACTTAAGTTCTTATTACGAAATCTTCCTGAGGTGAACTTTCAAAACTTGAAAGCCCTTCCAGAGGGAATGAATGGAACAGGGCAAACCAGAGACTTGTTAGGGAGTAGTTAAATACAAGGGAAAACAATAGTATGCCAGTGAAATAAAAGAAGAATTCATTACCAAGCTTTCAGTTTGGGAGGACAAATGAAGAAAAATACAAGTAAAAGGAAAAAAAAGTACATAAAAATATATGATGTTTCTGTCCTCTTAATAATTCTAGATTGGAAAGCACCCAGGGTCTTCCCTCCCACTGGAGGGAAATAAGCCTGAAAGCTGAGAAAGCAGATAAGGCCAGCAGTGACACATTCACTATATGGAGAGGCTGCAATATGTAGCAACTTACTGCCAGCAAAGTGCCTTGAGATCCTTAAGAAAAAGTGCTGGGAAAAATGCATTTTATTATTGTTGTCATTCAAGAAACAAAATACATTTGAAAACTATGAGAAAAAATGTGTCTTAAATAAAAACGACCCCTGACCATTAAGTTCACTCCAGTCAAATAAAACACATCCTGTTTTTGTAACTTTTTTATACACAGCAGCTCCTGGTCTGTATAGAGTCTTCCCAAACAAAGATTTGACCAATAGTTTAATTTTTATTAGAAGCAGGGGAGGAGGTAATGGAAAATACACGGTGCTGCTGCTGCCTCAGTTAAGATAAAGGGTGAAATCTGAATTTGGGAAAATGCAGAAAATGGATTAAGTTCATTGTACTGTCTCTCAACTAAAATTAGTTCGTATGAAGAGTTTAGAAATCCCCTGGCAGGGCAAACATAGCTACAGTATCAGTTAATTAAATGACACAAAATGCGTCACCTAAAATACATCTTGGACTTCCCATACAGTCAAGAAGATGTGTCACACAAGCTGCATCAGCCTTTTCTTGATAATTGTGTTCTGAAACATCTGCAATGAGATAGAGAAGCACAATCATGTGTCCTGCATCAGTCACCCCCAGGTCTTTTCCATGGGAAGAAGGAATCGTTGGTCCCATACCCTTATTGTCCATAAAGAAATATTTTTTACTTCTTGTCTAGATTTTGTGGGAGAGCTGGGAAAAGCCTGGTATGTGCAGAGGCTCCAGGCAAGCTGTAGATGAACAGGGCCACAGGTGTAATCTAACCACTGGTTTTGTGAGATTGCTTATCCAGGGTTCTGAGCTCTGTTTACAGCCTGTTTCCTACGAGAAGTCAGCAGAGAGGATCCCTTCCTCTGGTACCCCCTTTGGGTGGGATGGGTCTTACTTAACCTTAGGTTAAGGTCCCTATGTCAACAGTGTATGTAGCTGTGTATAAACCAGGTGTCTGGGCTCCCATTCTGGGGGCTGGAGGGCACTCAAAGGGCTGGAGGGCACAAGGCAGCTCATTATGCAACACTTACAAGTGACTGGATTGATGCCACCCTAAGCCCCCCTGTCCAGACTTTCACTGATTACCCTGGAAAATTGCTCCATAAGTCCTTGCTCAGATCTCATCACCAGTGAGTGAGTCTGGAGCCCTCTCAAGCTAACGAGCCCCGGTGCCTCCTGGCCGTTCCGGAGCTTCCGCAGCCACCTCGCAGGTCAGCACCTACGTGCAGACACCTAAATTTAGGTGTCTTAATCTGCGTGCTGAGTCTAACCTTTACATTAGGTAAATGAATCTGCTTCCAGACAACTTGGTAGAAACACAGGTTTAAAATCCAGATTTGAATGACTTTGATGAAGTAAATGGAGAGAAGTGTTTGGAAAATATAATCTGAAGTGCACTGAGAACTGAATATAAACCAGTACAAGAACCAAACAGGAATCTGCTCTGTCTGTGTGGTATCGAGTCTTTAAATATACACTTACCTCCTACTCAGCTGTTCAGGTGCCAGAACAGGATCTGCATTTGTAGAAAAAGATCAAGCTCGTTAGTCCTTTTCAGGATTATAAGGTTGTTAGCTATTTTTGAATAGAAAAAACACACTTTGTCATTGTTCATCCATACTGATAAGAAAGTGTTTACATTAAAGATTCTTAAAGATTCTTTAAACTGAAAGATTCTTGGTATTTCTGTTGCAAATAAGAATCAAGGATTTACAGATTTTAGTGTTTTCGGTGGTAGCATTGTGTGTCCATGTGTTAAACACTTGGCATTTACACAGAGCACAAAACATCAGACAGTCCATTTTTGCCAGAGATGGTCCATGTAACTGAATGTTTTCAATGCTTATTAGAGCATTCTCCTGCAATGACAATGAGTGTCAGACAAACACCTTGCAATCAGGCAGCACTCCAAATCTGCTCCTATGTTCATACTGGGTATTGCTGATAATTATCCTCTTCCCAGTCACACTGTCATAGAAAATATAACTGGAAGGGACAGTGAGATGGGCTCATCCACTCCTACCGATGTATTCTCCTACCCCCAGCTGGATCAGCTACACCTAAAGTTTTTAAGTAAGTACACTTTTTAAAATTGTATTAAAATAATACCTTGTTCTTTATGGTTGTTGTTGCAGGATTGGACATTGCTTGATTTCCTTTTGGGGTATGAGAATTGGATCACAGAAATAGGTCAAAAAAACCTCCACATTTTTTGGTATATTTGTAATCCTGGATAGAAAGCAGCTTCAAATTACCTGCACATACAGAGAAAGGAGACTGGCTTTTTTGTTCCAGCTGTCATGTTTGGACATAACTGGAAAGAGAACAGTAGAACTTGAGGATATGGAGAGGAGAATTACTCTTCATCTAAAGCCTGTCTCTTCCTACAAAGAGTAATAAAGTCTTCTAACGATAATAACAGATGTCCAAAAGCCAGAAACTATTTCTGAGTAATATCAAGTCATGCAGGTCTAATAACAGGAACAGAACCAAATTACCCTCTTGAATGCATGTTAGTCTTTTTTTACAAATGAGTGGAAGCAGTAGGTGTGCAGCTGAGCAGGATGTAGTTCAGAGCCTGCAACATTCCTCGTAACTGAACCCCTTCCCATGGTGAATCAGTGGGAAGCTATAAAAAGAAAATGGGGATTCCTTGAGACAAATTCTAATCCCTGCTTGAGCAGATGGAAGAAACTGACAGAGAGCTCTGTGTGTTACAGGAGAACTCCCTCAGCACAGGTCAGATCCTGAGGTGGCCTAAAGCTGATATAGTGAAGAAACAAGGGGGCATCAAAACATCTCATCAATGAGGCTGTGAGCAGCCAGATCTCATTTAAAACCAGCATTAGAGTTGCTTCAGTTTAGCATGTGGATACCCACCTTTAGTTCCTAAACTTGAGACCTGGGGCAATATTTTCAACATAATATTGCAAATGTCCCTCTGTGTACTCTGTGTGTTTCACTCCTTAAATAGGCTTTTAAAGGAAGTTCAGAAAAAAGAAATTAACAATAGATGCTCTGGCCCACACCTATACTGAGAGCAATCCCCATTTCTCAGGGAACCAGGTCTCAGATGGGGAAGAAGCAAGCCATGAGAGCAGCTGCCAAGGCAGGAGTGACAGCCACCCCCAGAGCCACTCTGCAATGCTGCCTCAACATTCACCAATGTTCACTGGTTGGTTGTTCCAGCCCCTGTGCTCAAAATCTCTTACATCAGCTTCATTCCACTCCTGGGACTGTTACTCCAACAATTCTCTTTTCAGCATCTCTTCTCCTTTCTTTCTTCTTTCTGTTTTTATTCTCAAACTGACTCTTACATCACCAAGGTACTACATAACCTACGTGCTCGCTCTCACATTACAACGTGCACTTTACAAACACATGCAGCTGCTTTTCTCTAGCTCTGAGCTTTTTTGGAGCAGTGTCCTCTGGGGAGAGCCTTGTACTTTCTCAGCCTTAGGCACTGGTGTAATAAACATGATTTACCTTCCTAATGTCTCTGTAATTTCACTTCTATAGATTGGTCCAGATCTAGACAACTGATTAGTGCTAATGTACACTGAAGAAAAGTAGCTGGTCTTCCAATATCAAAAAGCTGTGCAATTATGTGCTTCTGTAATTTTGGGAGCATTGGGGATCCAAGCTGCTGTCTGAATTCCTTTTTGTACTTCTGTGGCTCTGAGACTGCACAGATGATATCACAGCATCACAGAATGGGTTGGCTGGAAAGGACCTTAAAGATCATCTAGTTCCAACGCAGTTTGGATGGCACTGCATATCCCAAAGCTGAAAGTAGGTCTTCCTGAACTGTCATGAATTGCCACTAGCATCAATGCTTGAGAATTGCTGTGCCAGGTCCAGCAAACCGGCAGGTGGAAACCTGATGACAGTGAAATCCGTAAGAACCCAGCCACCAGCTTCAAACAGAACTGGGATTCAGCTGCCTTGCAAAGTCAGAAACTCTTCCATCCTCAGCAATTCAAATGAAATGTTGTGCCACTGTCAGCAACCAAATCTGTGTGTTCATGAAAAACGTGAAGAACTTGAAAAACTTCACAGCCACAATTAATTCATATAATCATATTTCATTTGTCTCAGATGTCCAAATACGTGCTGTTCATCTCCCTGAAGGTTTCCTGCTGGGAGTAGTAGTGTCAGCTGAGGTGCCCAGGTTCCTAGAGCTGAACATGCCAAGCGCAAAAGGTACTCCTGGAACAAGAAGAAATAAAAAAAAATCATAGAATCATAGAATATCCTGAGTTCAAAGGTACCCACAAGGATCACTTAAGTCCAAATACATTTACTACTTAGGAATGGTCTTTTTTTGCCTCCTCCAGAACTACATATATAAACACTGATGAAGGAGAAATGCAGGTGACCATGTTTAAAAATAAGTGATAAATTAAACTACATTATTTCAAAGAGACCTAACCAAACCTTCGTATTTTGCATACTGTACAGATCTAACTGAACAAATCATGTACCCAGATTTAAGTAAATTAATGTCAGAGGGATTAAGCAGGATGTAAATCAGGGAAGCATTTGATTTCCTTGCCTCTGATGAGAAGAGAGGGGGAAATCAGCATGTACATCTCTCCTGCTGTCTTGTGAAGCCCAAGCCCAAATTTCTTATACAAGTGGAATGAAAAATTGAAAATAAAAACAAAGATAATCTAGTCAGTCAGCTGTTTAAAATAAATGAAACTCTAAAAATTCACTAAAGGGATTAGTTCATTAAAATATTCATTGATAAGTCCGTTGCCATATTAAGAACCTTTCAAGTACTACTTGGTTCAGGTCTCAATAAAACAGATGGATAATGATGAAAGTCTCTAGTTCACTGTAGTGTTGCTGTTGTGCAGGAGGCTGTTCATGAAAACAACAGCATAATTTTAAGTGTAGGCGTTTAACATGATCATGAAGGTTATTTTAGCCTGGTTTCCTGTGGAAATATGATCAGACTGTCTCTCTCCTGCTACATTTAACAGCAGGCTGGGGAAGTCAGTGATGTCAGTGATCTTAAGTATCCACCTCTCCTAACAGCACCAATGGCCGGACAGAGACTGAAGACCCAAATTACCACCTCAAATTAGAGAAGAGCCACAGAGTTCACTGGGTACTGCCGTGTTTGTGCCAAGACTGCCAACAGCCTGCACTCTCCCCACCACAGCACATCTGCTCAGGGAACGGTCAAGAGGACTGAAGGAATGGAGGCAAAGCGGGAGCGCAGGCGACACAGAGTGTTAGGGATTTACATCCAATCAACTCGGGTTCTTTCTTCAACTACAGGACTAGTAAACACTGTTCACAGCTAATTTTAATTCTGTCATGCACTGTCACAGTAACCTGAAGTTCCCCACGTATGTAAATCCTCTCTCTCAGTGTGTCTTTGTGGCACAAACACAAACACCCTGTGTCTCACCTCCCTTCCACAGCCTGTAGCTCCTGGCTGGGTGAGAGCAGGGCTGGCTCTGAGCCCTGGGTATCGATTGGCACACCGGTGCCCATGGACTGGTCAGGAGGTCACACCAGAGAGAGCACCACTGAGCCTGTGCTGCAGCCTCTTCCTCAGGGCAAGCACTCATTTCTGTCTTTTTGTTCTGCTCAGCAATAATTTTCCTGCAAATTTTAACGTCTCTTCCAATCTCCTTGACAGATCCAGGGGACTGGCAGACATAATTTCCTGAAGCTTTTTCTTTTTCCTTCAAAACTAAAATAATTCTTTATTATAAAAATGCCCCTTTCAATTTGTGTGTTAGTATTTCCTAAACACAAAACAGTTTTCTTTGCTCATTATGTATTACTGCTTCCTCTGCTTGGAAACAGGAACCACGAGCACTTTGACGCAGAGAGTTACAGGATGTTTCTCTACTATATCAGACAGCTATGTTGGATCAGGCCATCGCCCCTTCCTTTGTGCCAACACCCTGTGAATTTAACATGTGTGGCCTTGATAAGATGAAAGTGTGTGGTGAGAGTATCAGGGCCAGCTGGATGGTCTGAGCCCAACCTGCTGCCCGGCATTTCCTTCCATAAAGAAAATGCACATGAGCAGTTGGCAGCTTTCCTGGTGGCTCCTTGTCCTGCCTCCTGGCTGCCACATCTGACACGGCACAGGGGAGACAAGATGTAAGATAAGGTAAAATACACTCCATTAAGATACGTAAGTCACCACCAACCCGGTAATAAGCAGCGTTCTGTGCCAAGCCCCTTGCAAGAAATGTTGCAAGGACATAAAAACCACATC
>VZRR01006733.1:148503-189600 GCA_013398015.1 Oreocharis arfaki | reverse complement strand
GAAATGAAGTGGCAGATAAATAGAAAAAGTCTAATGACCATTAAAATCAATGTTAAAGTAACCAGAAGGTGGCTTTGTGCCTTAAAATTTTATTCAGTTTTATCACTGCTGCTGGTATTATTTACTGTTGGAAAAAACTTGGCATTCTTCTCCAATTACTACAATAATTTTTTTTGGTATATTTTAGGTAAACATGCGTGAAACATGATACAGGAATTATACCATGAGACCAGATACATCATGACTGTTGTACTAGAAAGTCTACAAAGTAGAAAGAAATTTAAATAATCTAAAAATGAAATCATGGAATTTGATATGTATTGAATTTGATATGGAAGATCTAAAATATATATAAAGGTTTATGGTCAAGGATAATGGCAATGTTAGGAAAATATTACTTGAAATTGCATTCTATGACACATGTATATTTTAAGTATTAATCTGTTGCTGAACTGTCCTGTTGAGCATACTTTTGCTTTTGGGGGCACACACTCAAATTTCTTTTGATATTCCCAGGCCTTATGCTATTCTTGAAGCACCAGTTCTATGCGATGTCTGTAAAAGATGCACAAGTTCATAGAACTTGTTCATAGTTCATTTCAGACGTCGGGTCAAATTGTCATTAATTTTTCTGAATAAAAATTGTCATTTTGTTTCTTCAGGAAATTTTAAAGCAGGAAGATTTTACTTTGATCTAGGTTAGAGTATGGGTATTTTTATTTTTTTCTTTCAGATTTCCCCAAGATACAAATGTGATTGTTAAGTCAACTCTGTTTGTTATAATGATTGGCTGAATTAATTTAAACAATTCTCTTTTACTTGTTCTTTGCAGAGTGGAGTATGAACCTTTGGTTGTCTGCTCCTCATGTTTAGATGTAACTCAGAAAACTGCTTTAAATCAAGCCATCCAGCAGCTTGGCGGCCTTGTAGTGAATGAATGGACAGAAGAATGTACCCACCTTGTAATGATATCAGTAAAAGTTACTGTTAAGGTATGTTGAGAGTTTGCCCACTAATACTAATTAAATTCTAGACCTGTTCAAGATTTTTCTCTACAAAACGGTAGTCAACTCTTCTTTTTCCAAGTTTAGAAGACGTGTATGTCAACGGGAGGTTGAAGGGAAAGAAAACAAAAAAACCCCAGTTTTGAAGACATAGTGATTTTCATCAGTTGCCTTGTACATTTTCATAACTTTAGTCAAGACATCAATTAAAAGCTAGGCTGTTACAAGCAAAACAATCCCAGAAGCAAAAATTAGTATTGTTTTATTTGTTTGTATGACATTTTCCACATCTCAGATCTTAAAAAGCTAATGTTGGTTGAACCATATTCTATCTGAACTTTTTCCATGCAGTATTTATATTTTCTGTCTTTTCAGACTATATGTGCTTTGATTTGTGCTCGACCAATTATAAAACCAGAGTTTTTTTCTGAATTGATCAGAGCTATTCAGTCCAGGCAACAATTGCCAAATCATGGAAGGTAAGTTGCCAAATCGTCATATTTACTGTGTTGCAGAATGAAATTTATGGGAGCTAGATTATCAAGTAACTACACGTTTATCTGATAATTTTTGTCATAATATGTGATTAACAGTAATTTTATTTGTGCAGGAATGCTTAATATGATTAACATTTAAATATGCCAGCAATTTTATTGTTCTCATCTCTAGAGTTATAAAGTGAGCTCTTGGAATTGACTATATGCTTAAAGATGTTGCTGTCTCTAAAAAGGAACTTTTTTTGTTGGTATTTAAATGTTGCTTCAAACACTTCTGGGAGTTGATACATAAAAATAGAGAAATTATACTTTTATAAAAGAAGTTGTATCAAGTTTATTTCATTATGTAGACCTATTTTCCCAGAGTGCAGTTAGTTACTGAGTTTACTGTAAACTTTGGTCAGACAGTTAGCCTGACCGTTGAATTCCCTGAAAGAGAAGAGGTTTTTAATTATCTGTTAAGAGATGAAGTGATACTAATATTCATTGGCCTTGACTAAATGAGAATAAAATATTCATTGTTTTCATGGTTAAATTAACTTCAAAAGGGAGTTCTTAATTTGGAATCAGTAAATACTGCAGAATAGCTCTTCTGGTTATTTTCTCAATGTGAGAAAGCGTAAAATAGTCTCAGTATTGCATGTGACAATTTCATCTGAGCCCATATTGCTACTCATTTTACCTTGAAAAGGGAGACAGTGGTGTTTTGTTTGGGGTTGTGTTTGTTGGTTTTTTATTGTATGAACACATGATTTATGCAGGTGAGAAACTTCCACTGTGTATATATATTCATATGTGCATAAATATGCATATATGTTAGGAAATGTTATTTTCTTTAGCAGGTGTGGTGGTAGCCATTGGTAGAATAGTTTGAAGACTGAGGCTGGGTAGGTACTAAAGAAACTGCTGGTGCAGTCATGGAAATAGAAACAAAACTGGAGAGGGTTTACAACAGGCTGTGCTTCTTATGTGGTAAAATTTATTTCAGAGAACGTGACACTACCGTGTTAGAACACTGCAGATGCCAATCTGGAGCAATTGGTAGGAAATGCTCTTGAGTTTCTAGGTGCTGCTTTACATTAGCAGGGTTTATGTAATATGTCAAATCAGTCATCTGTGGGTGGCTTAAAACTCATTTGTCTCATTTGTTCTTCAGTTTCAGAAGAAAGGGAGAATTTGAATAAATTGTGACTTTCACTTCTGCTTTATTTTCTAAGGATGTAAGAAAACTAAACAAACTATTTGGTACTCTGTGAAATACTTTCCTGGGAGATTTTTTTCGTTTTGTAGTACAGGTCATACAAGCCATCAAAAGCTAGTGATTGGTTGTACAACTTAAAATTTGTGTGGTCAAATATAACCTGGTGGTAATGCTGCTGTTCCTGTCTGTTAGAGGAACAAGTAAACAGTGTCTTTGTGTCTTGAAACCAAGATCTGTGTCCATTTAATACAGAAGTGACAGTATAATTGAGCTTTTAAGTGTTCTGTAAAAAAGAAGCAGATGGATATGTTTACCTTTCTGAAATATTTTTGCTAACTTTTAAGACCCTGAGAGGAGCTGAACTGGCTAAAAGTTAGTGACACTAGCAGTATGCACATTATATAGCTTTCAAAGAGAGTTCTGCATCATGCTAAATGAAACAGCTCATGTAATACACAGATCTATGTTTAAAATAATTGCCAGATTTTAAATAGGTCGTGTTTTTGAGATGTAGCTTATGGGAAGATACTGAAAACTGTTTTCATTAAATTTCAAAAAATATGTCCAATTTTGACAGAGAGTGTCTATATTGTGTATTACCAGAGCTTACCTGAGCTGGTATATCCACAAGACACCAGACAGCTTGGGGCAATACTAGTTTAGGTGTGATATAGGAATAGTATATTGAGATGGCAATACTAGGTGACACTGTTAACTAAATCTTTACTATTACTGTAGAGTAGATTTTCCCAAAAAATTTAGGGAAACATTATCTTAAAGTTTAAAAGAAAAAAAAAAGTATTAAAGCATCTGTTTTGTTTACAGTAGGACTTAATGTAATTGCAAACCTGCAGTTCCCATGTGAATGTGGGATTTTTTACTTCAGGTTTTTTATGGTGTTGCTCCAGTCCTCTGGTACTCTCTGACAACCTATGCAAGGAAGAACAGTAACTAAAGATTTCACAAATGGTTGCATAAGTACAATTCTGTATGAAATAATGTGTTTTATTACTGCAGTCCAGTGTCAACAGTGCAGGGCTTTGAAAAAGAAGAAATTAAGAGTTTTTAACAGAAATTCACCAAGAATCAAAGCCTATTTATTGAGAGAATCAAGGTTGTAGATGATCTTTCCTGGATAATGGTGTTACTATTAGAAGCTTATGAGGCCAGAATATGAGGAGCACTTCAGAATCCTAACTAAAAAAGACTGTTGCCTTTTGAGTTTAGATAAGCATTGGATAAGAGTTTATAACGAAAATCAAAGATTGGTTTTGGGGTTTTTTTTTTTGGAGACAATCATCAGTTGAAGTTGTTTGTTGAAATTAAAAAATGGAGATTTAAAAATGTATTTATAAAGAAACTACTCCAGTTTCAAAGTCGTGAAAACTGCTGTTTTTCTGTTTTTACTCATCCTTTCATCTTTAAAGGTGACTTTGTCTCCTGTATTTATCTTAGGTTAATAACTGTCTCTATGGGACCCGGTATCAGAAGTCTTCCGGCTTAATAACTAAAGTCTGAATTGCCCTATTTCTACCTTAAGTTAGTAGGCTTTATCATATCTATCCAATATCAATGCAACAATATTTTTGTAAACAGATTTGAACAGACTGCTGAAACTGATCAAATACTCATCTTTCGAAATCTGGTGGATTTAGATTGCTTAATTTTCATTTTGTACATAAAGCTTCAAGAATTGATTGTGAAGAACCCATAAGAACGAAGATTATTTGAAAGACTGTAACTATATAGCACATTTTAGCCTATCATAATTGAATTGCGTATTTGGATGGAGGAGAAAATTTATGTGCTTATTCTTGTGTTCAGCTTGAAATACATGAATGTTCACAGTGTTTGAGGAATGTCTTTCTGTTTACAGATACTCAGTTTTTTTCCAAAATTTCAGTATTTTAGCATTTCATGAAATATGTTTCTTGCTTAGAATCTGCCAATCTTTGCTGTTAAGCTGAATTTGGTGTGTTTCAGCATCTTTTTTTTTCCTGCATAGTAGTATGAGAAGGATATATAATCAGCAGTCAGAATAAAGATAAGTGGTTCTGTGATCAGCCAAACTATGTACATAAACAGCTATTTGGGTACAGATGTGGTATAGTTTGGTTAAGATTGACGTATAGTTTCCCTTCTTTCTGACATGTACCTTCCCCTTACTCTGTCAACTGCTGTGTAGTAGTAAATATGTGGCTCACAGATCCTATAAATATCCTGAAATTATCAGTTAGATGCATATCCCAATTCTAGAGGCTTCTCGTGCTCTGGGTATGCCATCATTAACTGCAGCTGAGGTCGTAGGCTGTGACAAAATTTAGAGCTTCAGATTAGAATTTTATTTTTGCCTAATATGTTTCCCAGCTAAACTCCTCCTCACTTTGCCTGTATTGGACAAAACAATAGAGAATCTGCAGGGTGAATCCCTTCAGTTCTCTATCCCACCAGCAAGAAAAGTGTACTTGTCTGCTGTCATGCTATGGGCTGTTCTCAAATGTGGTGGTACACAGTTTCTTGACACAGTAGAAGAGAATGAGGGGTGACTGCCCTCACCAGGTGGAGGGTAGAGGAAGCAAGATGACTAATTTTGTGTGGAGTTTTACTGTTATCTAGAGTAAGTGCAGAATGAAGTTGCAGTCTCATTTGTCAGTATCGTTAGTAAGAAGGTGGATATGTGTACAGCAGTTTGGTTGAATGCATTCCTAAAAGTGTTTTCTTAGTTACTGAAGTAGAAAGTCTTGGTCTTATCTTTGATGTTGAGAAATTAAGGGCTCTGTTTCTTCTTAACAATCTCTTGAAAATTATTTTTGTAAGTAGTTTTAACAGAGAAATGCAGTATTTTAGCTTCAGAACTTTAAACCAGAAAGGACTATGAGTCAGTACTGATAAGTGAATCTGAATTTTTTAACTTCCATTTTCTGTTCTTGCAGCTTTTATCCTCCAGTTGATGAGCCTTCCATTGGCACTGAAAACCTGGATTTATCTGAGCATCATGAAAGGAAAAAAATATTCAGTGGAAAAACTTTTGTATTTCTAACTGCCAAGCAGGTAATCAGGCTTTACATTGCAAAAAATATTGCAGGGGTAGCTAAGCACAGATTTGTTCACTCTGAAATCACACTCATTCTGGGTTCATCAGGAAAGAAGGATTTCTGTGTATTTATCCTACACTACAGTGGCCTAAGCAAGGTAGAATATAGAGGAGGAACAGAACACATTACATCTGCAGTAGTGCATCAGTGAAAAGCACTGTGCTGATCGTTCTGTATTCTGATACCTCTAAACTGACTGCATGCTAAGATGTTTTTTTTATTTGCATTCTCTTTTTAGTGCAAGAAACTGGGTCCAGCAGTTACTCTTGGAGGAGGGGAAGTAAAGTTGATGACAGAAGGAAGAAACGAAATGCCTTTGCTGCTTTCTCCTGAAGTTTGTGTAGTTGATGTGGGTTTGACAAACTCTCAGATCTCAGGATCTGACTCTGTGAGAAACTGGACTGATTCCATTCTGACTGTCTTGGAAAGGTGCAGCACTGTTCTCTTGTACAGCAGTAGGGTAGTATCAGAACTACAGAGACTTGGTCATCATGTTTGCATACATCATTAAGCAGGAAGCAGATTATAAAGAGGACATTTTTTTCATTGTTCTAAGTATTTAGCAGAGTAACTAAAACTTCTTGAAGCAGGAAAGAAAGGACTTGGCAGTTCCAGAGGATTTGATGGAATTTCTGTTTTCTTTTTATTATTTTTTTGTAGAACTCAGTTCTACAAAAATTCATTGTAATGGAACTGCTTTAAAAATTACAGACAGCAAGTAGTTTCTCTTCTACTATTTAAAAGAAGTTAAAATTAATATATTCTAAGAATGCAAAATAGATAATTTATGATATTTCATTAAATATATGTATTTCATCAAAAAGAGATGAGATGGCACCTTGAGGTCATGTGGTTCATTGTTATGTAATTATTTGTATACAGTGTTTTTGAAGAATAGCTTCTGTTTAATGAAAATTAGTTTTTGTTTTGGTGGTAGGTTTTGTTTGAGAGGGCAAAGTGCATATATTATAGATGTTAGGATTATCATGATGCCATTTTATTAAAACAGTGAAACAAAATCTCAATCCTTAACACATAAACCTAGTTCCCCTAAATTTTCCTGCTGGGTAGAGGAGACAGTACTCAATCTCTCTTCATGGTTTTAGTACGGAAGATGGGAGGTGGGCAGGGTGTCTGACTTGTAACAAGTGGTCAGATCTTTCAAGTAGAAGTAGATTCAAGTTTTTGAATCAGAGGTAGAGTATAATTGGTTAAATGCCTAAAAATCAGGAAAGGAGAGATGTATTGGCCAGATTACTGGAGCTAGACAGTGGCTACAGCAGCAGGAAACATGGGAGTTCATACCTATTGGACATGGCTGTAACGAAGGATAATTGTGCTGACTTACTGTACTGGGAAACACTGTAGTGTAGGCTGATGGTTTTTTTGGAGGAGGAGTGGATAATTTTGTACTTTGCCATACCTGTGCCCATGTACCTATTTGTCTGAATCTGTACTGAAAGACTTTTTATCTAAATTTGTGTTTTGATAGCAAGAATCTTAGGGCTGTTCCAGAGGCAGAAATAGGATTGGCAGTTATCTTCATGTCTACGGAAAAATACTGCAACCCTCGAAAGCAGCCTGCTTCCAAAGGTAATTGGAAGAAGGGTAGTAATAAGTTAACAGCCTCAAAGAGGCAGTATTTCTTTTTGTGTAGGAGCATCAATTACTAGTGTTCAAGTTGTTCTGTTTTGCAAGACCACGAGAAAAGAGTGACATTCTATGAAAAATGTATACAGCTCCAGAGAGGTAATTGGTTTTTAATGGTCTTGCAGTAAATTGCAATGGAAATTATGTGACTCTTAGATGTAAATAAAAAGGTAGATCTAAAACTAGCCTAAAAGGCAGACACACAGAACAGTGACCTTGAAAGGAAAGGTACTTTAAAAACATCTGAAGTTCATATTTTTAGTGACCACTGAATTCAAATGTATGTGGTAGTTTGCATTCCATGCTATTCTGTCTTTTCATAAAAGACTGGGGTAATGGGGAAATAAAAGATGAAAGTTAGAAATCAAGAGAATAAGAATGGAAATAATTTGTTAAGGCTTGCTTTTTTTCTTTTTTCCCTCTGCGCTAAACAGAATTTGCTTTAGGAAAGTACAATCACCTCCCACACAGTTCAAAACTAAAAATAATCTTTCCGTAAGAAGTTAAGGCAATGAGACATGATTGCTACATTGCTGAAGTAGTAGTTTGGGGGTGGACATTCCAGGTCTTGACTTGAAGCTTCTATTTGCTAATGCGGTAGTAATAAAATTCTGAGAGACAGAAAGAGGTTGTGTTTGTCTAATTCTCTTTTCATGCCTCTTCATGTCATTCTGTATTTTGTTGCTATAAAATTTTCAGAATTATGTTTTGTACATTGTTTTGTTCTACAAAGTGTTGTATCAGGTAGAAAATCCTACCGTTATTTTAAAAATCAAAGAAAAAATCCCATAAGTTTGTCTTTACATGTAGTACCTTTACTTACTTGAAAATGTATTTTGAACAGAGAAAGACATAACGTGCAGTACTGCCAGAGATCTGAAAAATATTTTGGTTGACTGTTATTCTTGTATGAATAACTTGTGTATGATCTATTGTCTGTCCAATTAGTTTAGAAAATATCACAATATTAATTGTCAGATTAAGTTTAAGGATTCTGACTCTTCAGACACTGCATGAATCAGAAATGCTTATTCTTGTTTCCAGTCTGAATGATTCAATTGGATAAAAGTTGTCTGAAATTGTGTAAACAGACTATATATCAGACTTTTAAAGAGAGCTGTTTTAACAGTTGAAAAAACTTGCATCCTAGATACAATAATCGTGTTAGAGATCATCATAAAAGAGTAAATAAAAGAAATTTTGTGCTCTGATGGTTTTGCGTAAAATATATATTGCATAATATATATTTTATTTTTTGCACAAAATATAGACCACGTGATGTTTTAAGTACATTTTGTACATACTGTACATACATAATATATGACTTCCCATTATGCTTCATTTTTATTTAAGCAGAATTCCATTACTTAATCAATGGAATATTTAACTAAATCTGAATTCTGGAATATGGTTCTTTAGAAAAATTTTTCAGTTTTTAAAAAATTAATAAATCTGCTTATTTTTTAATTAAAATTGCTTTAAGATCATTTTACAAAGATCTCACCTGATCAGGTAATAATGTGTAATATCACGTGCAAAGAAACACAGATTTGCTATTTACCTTCTAATTCTTCTCTTGTGTTGGTTTTGTAGCTGTACCTGAAAGTTCTCCTGCATCAGCCGTCATAGGCCGAGCCGTTTCCCAGAGTTTGGCTGTGAATGAAACCATAATGCCGACTGCTGCAGATAGCAGCACGTTATACATAGCTGATACAGAAGAGCAGACATGGTAAAATATTCACAGAAATTTCTAAGCTAATACTTGCAAATAAAGCAGTCTTTTGTGACAGAGGAACTGTATCATTGCCATGGGCAAAGATATACAGTGTTAGAAATGTCATTTAGTACATTGCTGTCACTTGTCTGCAGTGAGATAATTTCTGCTTTTGAGTGCTAGATTATGGAAACCATCCCGTAGGATTTAGATGACTTTCAGACCAAATGTAGATACCACATCTCTGTCTTGACTGTCTGAACTATTACAAATTTACAAGCCATTTCACAATTATATAAATGTATTGATCACAGCAGAATTTACAGTTTGTTTTTAGCACATTGTTTCTAAGTTTATTCAAAGTACAGGTATAGCTTTTTTAAAAAGTGGTATTCTCGGTGTATCTCTGGTGTGTCATTTAGTACTTTTTTTTCTCTCTAATCTAGTATGGAGGTAGAGAATACTTCCCAGGTGCATAGACAAGGGAAAACGGCCTTCCGGGATATGACTGCCGTAAAGAAAAACAGTAGCACACGTGGCAGTGTAAATGCAGGAACGTCAATACCTACAGGGAACAGAACATCTGGGTTAAGTCAAAGAAGTCAGCCTGTCTCACCATCTAAAACTGCAGAAGCTGGCAAACCTCGTGAGAGTGCTTCATGTCACCAGTCGAACTCAATTACAAATTACTTCCAGGTAGCTAAAAAGAGGTACGTTGAAGTGTTCTTGACATTACTTCCCTTATTGGTATGTTGGTGCTGTTTCTGGAAAATTTTAAGTCAAACAATGTACTTTCAATTTGACACATACTTAAAAAGGTAATTTTTCGATCAAATTCCTAGAATGGAAAGCTTTTCCTTAAGGGAACCTTAAATTTCACAATGCAGTCCCAAAAACCCCAGAAGCTGTTATTTTGTGGGTACAGCTAATCACACTCAAAAATGCTTTTGTAATTTATTTCTTTTGTAATTTATTTCTCGCTAAGGGAGAGATCTGAAGAAGAAGAAACATCTGTACCCAAACTAGCAAAATTGGAGGAGAGGTCATCGCCTCTTTTCAAATGCACTGAATCCACAACTTCTTCGATCTGCAACAGTGAAGCAAAACAGCATCAAAAGAAAAATAACATCCTGGACCCAAACCCAAATTTTGCGGTAGAAGACAGGGGTATAAAGCTTACGAGGGAAAGTGTCAAGCTAACAAGTGATAGAACAGACACTAAAACCACTTCTAGTGAAAATCATGCACCAAAAAAAAGAAAGGAATTAGATGATACATCTGAAGATGCAGAAGCACTAGAAATTGTGTTTAGTGGAGACCTAGACTGGGAAGGTCAAATGGGAGATCATGACCAGGAAGCTCAAGGAAATACACGAAAAAAACAATGTTTGGAAGCTACAGGAAGCAGGATTCAAGAAGTGAATGTAAATCAGAGAGTGGAGAATAAAGTATTGGTAAGTTTTATATTCTTCTTAGGTGCCTAATCTTGAAATTTGCACCTCTGTTAGGAGGATGCAGTTAGCTCCTTTAAGATGGAGGCTGCTGACATGCAGAAAGTAGCTTTGTAAGATTTATTTGCTTAAATCTCGTACATCAATTTTTTTTTTTGCTTAAATCCCGTACATCAAGTTCAGAATGATTCATCTGTTAAATGTGAACATTGCAGTTTTACACCTACCTAAATGTTTTTTCATTCTTCTGGGCATTTTTTCTTTGTGAATTGAGAGCTGCTTGTATTCTGAATGTTTTCTTTTTTTTTCAATTTATGTAGTGTAAGTAGAACAGCAGAATGGTCCAAGAAAAACTTTTCATGTTGCTTGTTGCTGTGTTAATTATAATGTTGCTACTTATACTAAGATAATACTCAGTTATCTTTACGTAATTAATTTTCTAAAGAAACTTCTAGTTGACCTCTTTTGTTGAATACCACAGTAGTGTCCAAGATTTTCTTAATCAAAATCTTTTGATATTGTGTGAAAGGTTATTAAAATTCCTGTATGAGAAATTCGAAAACAAAACCAACAAAAACAACAGCAAAACCAAAACACAGCTTGTGTTTTCGTGATTATTTTTCTGGTTTTGTTTTTTACACTAAGGGAATTGTCTAAGAGATGTGAAGAAAACAATACCCCTTGAGTTGACAGTGGTCACTTTGTTGAAAAAAAAATAAGAAAAGCATGTTTGAAAAGCAAAACAATATTGAGAGGTCTAAACTGTTAAAAATACCATAGGAATAAGAGAACAAGTTTATTTTTGTTTTATTTAAAATATGTGTATTAAAGCTTACTGTCTAATCCGTTTACAGTGTAGGCAGTGTTTAAATGTTTAAAAGTTTGAATGCATGATTAACTGGAATTTGCGAGATTCCTTGGACCACATAATAATTAGTAATTGTCTGTGCATCCTTAGGTCAGACCAGCTTGGCACTTTGTTGGTGCTTTACTGGAGCATGCTTCTGGCAAAGTGTGAACTTTAACTTCATTATAAGGCTCTTTTTTTGTGTATGTTACTGACAGGCACACATTAAAAGACAACTCCTATAATTTAGAGAATTATGTTTCTTGCTGTTTATATTATCAGAGAGTAGGTATTTTTTGTTAGGTCTGACCATACTGACAGACTAAAATTGGTGCTTGGCATAGTCTATTGAATTTTGTTGCTGCTCAAAAAGT
Source organism: Oreocharis arfaki (assembly GCA_013398015.1). Classification (NCBI taxonomy): domain Eukaryota; kingdom Metazoa; phylum Chordata; class Aves; order Passeriformes; family Paramythiidae; genus Oreocharis; species Oreocharis arfaki. Next base: position 177,767 of record VZRR01006733.1, on the reverse strand, counting down.
TTTTCTAGTCTAACTTCTTATTAGGATTCTGAAGGAGAAAAAAAAAAATCTTACGTGCAACTAAACTAGTACTTTAGCAGATATGCACTTAAAGGTTTCTGCTGAAAAGAAGTTTTCTGATAGTTTAATAATGACCTACTTTATTGATGTAAAATATATTTCCAGTGAACTAGGAAGGAGACTTCATGATAAAGCTCCCCAGGCAAATTTGATAACTGTTTTCTGTAAGTATAGATGCACCTTGTGTATCTGGCAAGACAAAGAATGTTAGTAATTGACTCAAAACCTACAGGGTGCATAAAGCTGATTTGGTATTTTATCAGCCATTGAAAATAATTAATGTAATGCAAATCTGGTTTTAAGCTATAGGACAGAATCAACCTGCAGAATACTTTCTTGTCCTAGTAATGAAATGTCCTTTCTGCACACATGTACACTTCAAATATCAAATTGAAAATGCTACTTTCTATATTTAAATGCTTTTACAGTTTTCCAGAACCTGTCAGGACTTGAAGATTGTACAGATGGACAAAACTTCCTAGTGTATAAGAAAGAAACAAAAAAAAACAAGTGAGCAAATAATTGTGATTTTTTAATAGAGAAAACCTCCAACAATTGTTACAGTGTGCATAAAATCATGAAAAATCTAAAGTACAGGGCAGTTTCTCTTCTGTCTAAATGTTTACATTGATTTGAATATGCTTATTCTACCATAAAGAGCAGAAAACAATTTTATGTAATTAAAATTCCATTTCATTTGAGTTTTATATTTAAAATAATTTTTAACCAAATAGGAAGAAGAGGAACTTGGATCAGTTCTAACTTCAGAAATGAAAAGTAATATCAAACAAGAGTCACCAGTCGTGGCAAGGAGCCAGCTAATTGTAAGTTTGAACAGTGAACTTTAAGAAGCATTACAAAAACACATCAAAATTTTGCTTTTAAGAACATAGTATTTTTGGATCCTATTTCAGGGTAAAGGAGGTTTGGAATATTGTACTCATTACCATAATCATATATAAATTTGAATAGTGCAGTCCAACTTAAAGACGGTGAAAAAAAAGAGCACTTGTAGTTCATCTGTGTGCTTCTGTAATTGGCATTTGGGTAGTTACTTAAGGTGACTGAAACTATATGTAACTGTATTAAGCCTTCAGTGTGGTTAATACTTGTAGTTATGTTTTTCTTAGATTACTACTTAAAGACCTGCCAAGGATATAATCTTGGCTGCTCTAAGATCACAACTAGAATGGAAGAGATGGACCATTGGGAAAATGGATGTAATATACAGTGATTAACAGTAGATAGTGTGCTAATTTTTTGTATATGAAGGAAGGAGAGAATTGCTTGGAGTGGCAGTGAGGCAGAGGAAAAGGAGACTAGGCTGAATGAAACCGAAAAAAGAGTTCTGAAGAGATTAAATTAAAGTGTAGCCAGTCAACAAGGGGCAGAATAATACCTTTTGACCTACATGCAGAAAACAGCCAAAGAAGAGGGAGTGCTGAGCAGGTATACCACAGTGCAGGGGCAGCTCAGATTGAAGGACTTTTAGTTACACTTTGCTATAGAACAACTGTACTGCATCTGGGCTGGAGCTGTCCTTGAACATAGTTTAATGTTTCTTGTGAACTTATCCTGCACCCAGACTTCCTTTTGAATCCACACAGATGTAGCCCCAGGCAGCAAAGTGTGCATGCAGACTTGATGGCATATGAGCGTTCTCATGGACAAGAATAATTTGATGCATTGATCAAATTCAGCTTACAGCCTTAGAGTTGGCCAGGCACGTGTAGGCTAGACTTGAGCTGAAGATGTTCAGCTTAGCCTTCTGTGAAGTATTTAAATACATGGGAAGCAAATTTACTTTATTCATGGTGTATAAGGCGGTTGAGGAGTTCATACACCTTCTTAGATTCTAGCATTGCTGCTATTTTCCCTCACTGTTTTGTAATCCTAACTTTTGCTCAGCTCTGCTCACGATAGTTTCTCTACAGTTTGTGCTGTTAGATATGCTGTATGTCTGTTCACACACTGGAATGCTTCTTCCTTTTTCTTCCCTCATAAGAACCACAGTGAACTGCAAGATGACTCCAGCAATCTTCCGAGCAGGCTTCTATTGACAGAGTTTAGGTCACTGGTTGTCAGCCATCCAAGACAGAACAGTCGTCTTACTGGAAATACCAGCTATGGGGGAAAGAAAAATTTCAAAATATTCAAAAAGGTTAGTGTGTATTTTAAATGGTCACAAGATGGCACTATTTAAAAATACTAAAAAGTGTTGCCTTCAGATTGTAGAAATATGTTACTGAAGATTTTTTATAAATTGATAATAACTGAAGAAAGAAACAATTTAAATACCTTGTTATATTGTAAACAGATACTTTGTTAACTGACTGAAGAAGTACCAGGTTGACAAAGGCTTACCTCGTGCTAGATTATTTAGATACTTGTACTGCCTATTCCAAGCTGTTTCTTGGAATTAAGTGATTCACATTAACTGATGGCTACCATAACTTCTGGTTGTACCTTCAAAAGCTAGCAATTCCATTTCTCCAAAGACCTATACATACAGCATAGGCTGATTCAGAATCTTCCATTTTAAATAATAAATCTTGGATTTCTAAATAGAACTAAATCTGTATCATACAAAAGTAAGATGATTGCTTGATTGATTGCCTGAAGACAATTGTGAAATGAGTCTTAGTGTTCAATGTAAAAGTACCACTTCAGCTTGTATTAAAAATAAAATAAAAATTAAAATCATATGATATGAGATTACTAGAAAGGCATTTTAGTAAAATTCTGTGTATAGAATGTGATCACATAGTACTACTTCCTGGGAGTATTCTCTCACTTTTAGAAATTGTTTTAATTTTCTGATAATACTTTCTTTTCCACCATTTTGTAACAGATACTTATGCAGTCTAACAATAAAATATAAACTGATTTTTATTGATACTTCAAACTCTATTTAATGCACTCTCAAATTTATTTAGCATATTTAACTGATCAGCTGTATTTTTGTTTGTTTCTTTTGGCAAAAGGAGGGAGGTAACAGCTTTCTGCAAATGCTTTTTTAACTTCAGTCACTTTTAAATATGATCTTTGAATGTTATTCATAAAAAGATTGGCTGACTTTCTTCTGTGATATCTGAATAGACTTTCTGAATTTGTTGAAATGGATCTTTTACTTGGACTGTGCTTGCCTCGTAGTTGTAAGAATTTATTGTCCAACAGGTAGCTTACCCAGGGGCAGGACAACTTCCACACATTATTGGAGGATCAGATCTGATTGCTCACCACGCTAAAAAGAATTCAGAGCTAGAAGACTGGTTAAGGCAAGAAATGGAGGTAAGAAATAATTTTTTAAACATGATCAAATAAAAACTTGACTAGTGTAAGTGGTCATACCAGCCTGTGATCATTACTGAAATACTTCAGGTTTTTATTTTTTAAATAAAACCTCAGCCAGTTAGTTGTCCACACATGCTCATGGGAACATGTACAGTAGTAAAGTTACCGAATGTCAGAGGTCAGTGGTAGCACTCATCTTTTTCTGGTTATTTAAATAAATTTTGCATGCAACACTCATATAATCAGAAATATTTATATAAAGCAAAATCAATAACCTAAATGAGATTGATCTTTTGATGAGTAGAATAAGTGCTATGTAAACTTGTGACTTGTAAAAGTGTGACAGGGAGCTAGAAATAATTTCTTTGTGGTTAACTGTGTTCAAATAGTTGTACAGTTCAGTTGATATTCTACTCTTGAAAAGAGCAGAAAATACATGAGTAAAATTCTGTTGGAGTATACTGGAGTATACTGAAGAGATGTAGTAAGAAGGAATTTAATATTTTTTCCTTTTGTGCAAATCCTCACCTTTATATATAAAAGTCCTAAAAGATATTTATCATAGCAGTTCTCTAGCACTTTCAGTTTCTGATAGTTTCCTTAAAAATACTTCCTGATCAGTCATATTGTTTCCGCAGCATGGTTGAGATCCAGTTGCTTCTAGATCACTTCTTATCTCATTTTTTTTAATCCCTGAATATAGATAATGCTAATTATCTTTATCACCTTTACACATGAATAATCAGATACAATTTTCTCTATTTCTATAATGGGACTTAAAACCCAAAAAACCACATTTCTGGCCAAAATTGATATGTTTCACAAACTATTCCATTTCATTAGTTGGTAGCAGTACCCAAATTTGAGTAGTGAAATAACTTGTCTAATGTGAATATGCACTAAATGGAGTACTTGGAGAAAACTTATTTCTTCGGGAAAAAAATGTGTTAGTGAAGGAATATTGTTTTTCTAGATTGTTCATTAGAATGATCCTTAACAATCAAATATTAAATAAACTTTCTCAGGAGCAGAACCGACATGCAAGAGAAGAATCACTTGCTGATGATCTCTTTAGGTAAGAGTTTTATGTTTGTACTTAGAAAAAAGTGTATTTTTTGCATCACATCCTTTTTTGGACAAATTTTTATTTTGGAAAAGACTACTTTGACTATTCTTTTCAAAATTTCATGTATTCCCATGTACAGAATATAGGCAAAGTGATTCAGCAAATTCTCTGGAAAACAAACACTATCCAGGCTTCATTTAACATGAAAAATGGGTGGAGGTGAGGTGGAAGAGATAACTTGAAAAGATGTCCATGACTGTCTGTGTCAGCATCTCTGTAGCCAGAGACAGAGACAGGGTTGAAGCTGCTGTTGTTTTGATGTGAGGTTTCCATCACGTATCATCCCCTGCTGCTATCTGCTTTATCTCCCCACTTCTCCCCTGCCCCCTCTTCCATAGAATTTGCTGTCCAGAACATATTTAAGTGTTAGAACGAATGTGTGCTGTAACAATAAAATCAAATAAATGTTTTGAGAGTTAATACAGGGACCTCATTTTATTTAGCAAAAATTTCATTACTTTCTATGTTTTTTATGTGAAGAAACAAGTGACCAGTGCTTGACTTCTCACCTGTCATGAATTTGACTAACACTAAAAGTTGTGCATTTAGGTAGAAAAATGTATATTGTAAAGAAGGATGTTTTTTTCTGAATCACTATCAAACAAACATGATCCTACATATCAATACCTGTAAGAGCCGTTCAGAAAATCTTACTGCATTAACAGCTTGCTCTGTTGATTAACAGTTAATAATGGAGCATTTCTTTCAAAGGGTATACATTAAATTTTGAAGACTAAGTTGGATAGTAACAACAGTGACTTCTAATACCTTTCTAGCTGTGTGGTCATGTGATTTAGCTCACAAGTTGTCACATCTTACTGTCTAAGCAAAAAGTCTTGATGAATGAGAGCAAAATTAGTTGAAGTAAAACTGCCTGATCAGTCAGTTGTGTCTGTAAGTTATTCATGCATGAATACAAAACACATCGGAATTTCAAAGAAGTGACAGGATTTTGAGAGACAAAGCACAAATGGAGAATGCCAAGGGATAGCAGTGTCAAGTAGAGTCAAACTATAAGCATATTGCAGTAAAACAGGTAACTAGTATATCCAGAAAGTAGCTCTAAATTTCTAACAGTCAATCAGAAGCTGTATAAAGGGGAAGGTAGGGCAAGGATCTGCTTTATGTAGGAGTAAGGAGCAGCAGAAAGGTTTTGTCTGAATGAGTTGTGGCCAAATGTGCATCCATGTAAACATACAGGATCCCTTTCCCCTCCCTCCACTTTTTTTTTTTTTTCTGGTGTCCTTTTCCAGTAAAGAACTTAGTGTTGGGACATTAAAGGCTTGGAGAAGCTTGTTCATGCATCAGATTTAAAGGTTGTAAGTAGTTCGGAAATCTGAAAATTTTACTGAAGGGTCTCTGTAGTTCGTACACAGGTTCTACCTTAGGCATCCTTCAGTCAAATTCTATTAACTGTAGTTAATTATAGGAGTGTACTCAGGGAAAGGACTGAACACTGGCCATTCCCTTGTTATGAATATATGATAGAGCTATTTGCATCACATTGTATATCTAGATCTATATAAACTTAGAATATCATTGTTTTACTTATTTGTGACAAATTTTATTTTTTTGTTGCAGATACGATCCTAACGTGAAAAGAAGAAGATAAATTGTGACCTTGATTTACAGTGTTTTTCTGGCAAAACCTGTTTTCTGTTCCTTAGGTTTCCTGGTTACAGCGTGTATGATGTTCCTATATATGACCATTTGAACTATCTATTATTGTAAGACATGTTTTCTAAGTCTTGCTTTTATTAAAGAAAAAGAAAAGTTCCTTTCACTGCTTGGTACTTCCAGAGTGCATATCTTCAAGACCTTCCCATTATTCAGTTCAGAGTAATGCTTAGTAAAATACTATAGATACTTAGGATTTCATTTTAGGCTGTTTCTAATGTTTGGTTATCAGTACTGTGTGGGGAAAAAAAGGAAGGCTATTTTTTCTCTTTTCAGAAAGGCTTTGTTAATTTGATATTTTCAAAGGTATTATCTTAAGAATTGAAAAATCTATTGAGGCTGAGATGCAACGGGTATTTGATCATGATATGATATGATACGGTTGATATGATATGATCATGATATTATTCATAATGAACCACTTCACCGTGGTTCATTATGTAGAGCATATAGTGTTGTTACTGTTACAGAAGGTCTTGGAACTGAAAAAAACAGCTTCTTTTTCTCTTGCTTAAACATTCATTTACACCTTTAGATCAATGTGGTTGAATGTTCATTTGTTAAAACCTACTTCCAAGCCAGACAAAGTCTTAAAAAAGCTGTTGCACTCCAGTTTGGGATTTAAAATGATTTGACCCATTTCCTTCTCTTGTGCCTTTACTTTTTGCGATCATTGTGTAAATATATGGCCTTCAAAATAGTTCAATTAACCGGGAAAGCTATGATACAATTACTTGTTTGTGCATTAGAAGAGCTTATCTTAGTGATCTGAGAACTTGCAATTTGTGAGATTCCTCTGGAAGTACAGTGAGAAAAACTTTCCAGACTTCCTGCTCAGCTGTACAAAGCCATCACATAGAGATAAAGATGGACAGTTGCTCTATTGCATCCTGTTTCAAGAGGGAGGATCTCTTTCCTCATGTGAGGAAATAATCTGGTTGATGTAATCGAATTGACACAAACAAAATCACTTCCTCTGCCAAGAGCTCTGAGCATACAAGCAAGATGAGCTGCACTGTTTGAAGCCGCTCCATTGTGTATCAGATCTAAAGAACAGCATTGCGAGATCTGTGTATATCAAGATAGCAGATGTGCTGAAGTCAACATGGTTGAAACATGCAGAAAATATTTCCAAAGCCAGTGTTTTCTCATGTCTGTCTAGGCATCTTCTTGCTGATCAGCACTGTCCAGAGTGATACACAAGCTGCAGGCAAATACTTCTGAGTTGCATAAAAGCTGTGAAAGTGTTTGCATAAGGGCACATCAAATCTTATCCACCAAATTCCTTTAAAAAGACTGTTCTTAAGCAGTTGAAATTCTTTCTGGAGGCGATGTACTGACTGTTGCACCTTCAGTTGAGTTTTCTACTATCACTGAGAATTTCCAGGTTTTCTGTCTGAAGATGTGCTGGTCCAACAGAGCTCTTGTAGACTGCTGAGGTTTTTGATTGTTGTTGCTAAATTCAAGCATATAGCTTGGAATGCAGAGTATCAATGGACAAGATTCTTCAGAAAGGTCATATTTACAGTTGTAAAAAAGCTGGGGAATTTCTGAAGTGAAAGGACATAAGATGCAATGTATAGGGGCCTTCTACAAGAAAGTAAAGGCTAAGTCCTTTGCTGCTCAGACTGCAATCTGCTAGGGTTCAAGCAACCCTGGTGGCATAGCTGAGAGCACTATTTTGTTCATGTTTTATGATTTAGGGCTCTTCAAATCCACTTTCCCAGACAGCTGAATTTACCCGCTTTGATACTTCTTTTAATTTAGTATTTAAGAGTTGTGGGTCCCTTTCAGCTCAGAATATTCTATGATTCTGACTTGAGGGTGCTTTGTAGGTGATATATTTTGGTTTGTAATACAGTTTCAGCTGCTGTCCAGTTGATGAAAAGCCTGCACATCAGCGCACCTGAGCTTCTGCTATTTCAATATGAAGTTATATTTGCATTAAAAAGTTCAGACATACAAACCCCTTAGCCATGGCTTAAATTGTAACTCCAAATTCATGTAACAAGTCCTATTCATAATTCTGAAGTCTTCCTTCTCTTTATTTTTGTCATGATTTTCAACTCGGGACATTAGAGGAAACATGCTTGCTGGCTTACTGGTTTGGCCTTCTGTTACTGAAGTTTCTGAGGTAGATGATAAAGGACATGATACATGATCCAATAAATTTGAACATCCTATAAATTGCATCAGTATCTGCCTTATCCCTGGAGCTAGTGCATTAACTTCACCTGGTATTTCCTTTATTGTATAGAACATACTATGTAGGCTAACCCCAGTAAGCAGCTAAGCCCCTTGGCAGCCACTCACATATTCTCCCCCAGCAGGATGGGAGGATCATAGACTCAGAAAAGAGGGAAAGCTCATAGGTTGAGGCATTTTTATAGGTAGAGCAAAAGCTGTGAGCACCAGCAAGGGCAATCAACTTTGCATTCTGCAATTCAGAAATTTTGCTGCATGCTCCATTTTCACTGCAGAGCTTGTGCTCTGTGGTTTCAACAGTCAGTTCAATTTCTGAGAGAACTTCTGTGGTGCTGATTTTCTTTAGAAGGTTTAGTAAATCAGAGATTATATCTAAGGTTTCTTTCATCTGCCACACCCACAGTCTGAAAGTATACCCATCTTTTTGACAAAATTATGCTCCTCACCTTAAAAATTCATCTAAGCAGAAACTTCTCTTCAGATCTTGTTTCTTGCATTTTTTTGTGTATAATGCAGTTTGAGGGTTTGTTTGGGACGCTTTTTTTGTAAAACTTGTTATCTTTGTTCACACTGCTCACAGGAAGGAGATGCACACAATATATAAACTAAATATACTTTTTATTAGCAAGGCTCTTAACATACAGTCTTGCATTCAGCAGTTTAGGTGATGAAAACAGTTTAAAGCAGATTGAATTACTCTATGTACTACTAAAACCGTGGATAGGTGCTGTATCCCTGCATGAAAACAGGCTTAATTTTCAGTTTAACTCACACCAGTTTTAGCCGACTTCCCATTTTCTACATCAGCCGGGGAAGCCACAGGTTTTCTTTTTTGGAAGACTGCCAAGATATTCTCACTGTTTTCTGTTTCTGTCCATTCACATCTGTGAGTCTGTACTTTTTTCTCCTACCCTTACTCCCCCATCTTCTCCCAGAATGGTCGGGGTTGTGCGTCAGGGCTGGCCTCGCCTTTGTCATTGCACCAGTTCCTGTATACGGAAAGTGTGTTTGCAGTCAGCGTATGTTCCTCCATCCAGTCACCTCCCCAGCAGCTTTCTCTGAAATGCCAAGTCCCCTTCGTTGCCTTCATTCCTGGTGTGTGATAGACACTATTCCATATGTTAATTCCTAACTGAGACAGTAGCTGAAGCTTCTACTGTAGACCTACCTCTAACCCCTTCCCCCCTCTTGCTCTAGTCCATGTTACACAAATGGTTTCTCAGTCCATATTTTTCCTGTCTCTCTCTCTCCCATAAAACTGGAGGGAGTCTTGCACCCTCTTCTCTCGCTCTTTTCCATTTCTTGAATCAATCATCAGTCACAATTGGCCACATCTGGTTGGAGTCACAAATTCATGTGATTTCCAAATTCCAGTTGTGTTCTGGTTGTTCTGATATCTCCTTAGAATTCAAGCCAAATGTGCCAAAAAATGAACCCCTTTCCTTACCATTATTCCTCTCTGTTCCTCTTGCAATCTTTGATTGCCATCACCACATTCCAGTGAGATTGTTACAAAAATGCTACACAACATCAGATATCCCTGACTAGCAACTCTCTACCACTTACTTTAGCACTCTGCCTGTACTGCCCGCTGCAGCTTTTACTACTGGAATCTCTGTCATTCATTGGTTTTAGCCCAGATCCATGGAAAACACTTTCCTCATTCTGAACACTTCAGCTCTCTGAATGCCTTTTCCTCCACAGTTTGATCTTTCATTTGACTTGAGTTCCCTACTTCTCAAAATCAAAATAACTGACTTCTAGGTGACACTATTTTAATTTTTTGCCTTCAGTCTATAATCAGTTTTCACACAGGATAAAGCAAGCCTAGCATGCAAACCTCAGGAATGCTTATAATCTAATCAAAACAGAGGTTTAGCTCACAAGTTGCTTACAGAAAATGTTCTGTATGTCTTTACATTGCTTATCTTACAAAAAGAAAGTTTTGAGCCAAGCATACTCCAGCAAAAGATGAAAAACAGGCACTGCCACACCCAAAGAAATGATATTTACACAATATCTCCAAGTCCAGGTGCATTGTGTGTGAACAAACACATAGGTAGTTGAATATAGTCCTTTATCTCATTTCAAACTGGAATTCCAGCATACAACCAGTATACCAGGTTTAACAGAGAAATGGGCAAGGTCAGAGTATTGACTCAGTAAATTGTGCCAGGGAGATGTAAGGTAGCAGGATCAGTTCCTGAACAACAATAGCTCACTGTTCACACAGAAGCTGGTCCTAGCATCCAAACCGATGAAAAATATTTGTGTATCTAGTTAAAAAACAACCTAAAAATGCCAGGATTCTACAGTAATTTTTGAATACATAGCAAACATAGTTGTTAATTTTCTTTCTGCTGACATGTAAGTCTGCAGAGGGTGTCTAGGGACATAAAGCTGAATTTTAGTTTATTGAAGCATCCACTGTAGGCTGGTACTTACACATTGCCAGTGATCCCAGAATAAAGAGATGGAGGAGGAAAGTGCAAATTAGAGTTACTTAGTCTCCAGAACAAGTTGTTTCCTGGTTTTGATGACTACTGATTACCATTAAGTTTTAGGAGTTGGTTTTTTATGCCCTGAAAGTACAAAATTACCAGATAAAAAATGAGTTAACATGCAGACAGGTATAATGTGAACTCAAGTTCAAGGTTTGCTTGAACTGAAATGTTCTAGTGTCTACAAAGACAAAACCATCTTTAAAACAGCTTAGCTTCTCTACAGCTACTAAAAAACACTAGAAGTGCTTTTTTCCCTGCCCATAATCCTTGTTCCTTACACCAAATTCATCCTTGACTACACAATTAATTCTCTATGTAATTCAAGGTTCAAAAATTAACTAAACTGAAACTCCCAGAGTACCATATTCCCAAAAATATACTGTTTCAGAAAAAGAGCTGTTTATAATTCAACATTCCCACTTCAGAATTCTACCCCTAATGTCACCAAAGCCTTTCTTTTTCTGTCAAAGATGCTTCAATTTCCATTCTTTCTGCTAAGTGGAATCAGCTGTTACAGTTATTTCAAACAAAGCAGAACTTTTCTTTCAGGTTGGGCAAGGAGAAATGGGGGAAATATTTGTACAAAAAGCTCTCACATCAAGTGCTCCTATCTTGCTCTCACCTTAAAATAAGAATCCAAAAATTATGACAGAACATTGTTATTGTAAGGTTCTAATGCATTATCTAAATTAAGATGTAACAGTATAAACCTTTTGGCATTTTTGGTTCTATAACTTACTCAAAATTAAATAATTACTATATGGACGATAATAAAATTGAGTCATCAGCTGCCTTTAAGGCATATGTGTGCTACCTCTTCCAGTGTAGAAATGTCTGGGAGCACTGTACAGCCCAGATCCTGCTATTACATGAAGATACCTGCTTGCTTTTCTGAAGTAGAAATTACAGTAGCAGAGTAACAAAGCCTAATCTCTTGGCACACCACGTTGCTGATCCAGTCCTACAGCTTAGTCAGCAAGACAATTTCTCATCCATGTTGCATTCAGTGTACTTGAGTCAACAGCCAGTTACAGATACCTGGCAGTGTGTTGGATGAACAGCTCCCGTGCAGAGCTCTTGTGACAGACCCAGATCTCCAGGGGATCTCCACCCCTGGACACTCCTGGCCTACTGACGCTGTGCGGAGGCACTTCGGCACCTGTATGTTTGCACTTCACACAGCACATGTTCTTCACAGCTTTCCTCTCATCATTCCTCACTGGTCATCACTTGTCAGCAGTGCAGATTCACTACAAGTTTGCAAATTTTACTCCCTTTCATTCTCTTTCAAGAGCATTTGGCCTAAAAATGGCCTTTTCTTTTAACTGGGTATGCAGGTCAGGCTTGTCTCAAAGTTGAGGTTTTAGTTTGGTTTCCTCCAGCTTTGAGTAAATACTCTGGATTTCTGGCTCTAGCCTTCTTTTCAGTTCTTGAGCTGTGAGAGAAAGAAGCTACAGCTACCTCCTTCTACAAGAATAGTATTTTTCATTATGCAAACATCACTCTATGCAATTATTAAAAAGAAGCTGCCTACACCCACCAGGCCAGAAGTAAAATACAGTAATATCCCAACAATTCCCTAAGTGCTGAGGACTAGGGACCTGGACCTGTGGGATACACTTTGGTGTCCCTTTCTCAGTGTATAACCACTGTTTGTGGGAGCCATACCTTTTTCATGCAGTCACTGGCAAGCTCAGGCTGCTTGTCCAAAACAAAGCACTTTCCTGAGAGAGAGAATCTGGTGGTCTTGTCACCGCTCTCTCTGGATTACCAGCAGAAAGGATTCCTGCGTTAACTCACTTGGGTGAAACTCAGGCTTACTCCTTTGTGGAAAATGTTTTAAGCACAATTCAGTCAGAAGAGACACTGGAAAGAGGCAGATTGTTAGGGAAATCTACTAGGAGAAATCTTCCTCCCAGTACTGCATCTGGATACTGTTTAAAATACTCTTAGCAATAATTTAACTAGGAGACATATTCATAGCATTAAGAACCAAATCCAAATGTAAAAGATGTTTTTCCACTAGCCTATTAGAAAATACACAGTATGGGTTAACACAACTTTACAAATTCTGTAAATCCAAATTAAATTACTTCGGCTAAAAATTATGTTCTTTCTGTATGTATTTTAATAATAAATCTCAAGTACTAAGTATCCTTTTAAAATCCACGATATTTAAAAGTTTATCCTTCTCAATGAAAGAAGAGCTGAAAGAAGCAGTCTCCCTTCTGCAAATTATTATATTGCACATATTATTCAAATGCTTGGAGTTTTTTTAATCTCAGAAACAACGTGTTTCCCCAAAAGACAACTATTCAGTGCCAACATCTAATTCACAATAAATGCAGTGCTGTAGGTAAAACTATATTAAGGCAAAGCCTGAACTTTTCTATCACCTAGTTCCTCAAAATACAAAAGAGGAGAGAAAGAGAAATTTCTCTCAAAATCAGAAAGGTGAAAATGAAAAAGTCCTGCTACAACTTTAAATAGAGCAATTCCTAGAAGACACAAGATGATCTTTGAGCAAAGCTTTGATTGAAAAAAGTATTTTTATACCGGTTTAATAAACATGACCACTGAGATTTCTCTGCCCAACTAGGGGGTCTTGCATGCAACTTTTTATCTCAAAAATACTGGCAAGATTGATGAAAAAAAAGCAGTTAAACCTCAAGGTGCTGTAATATTGCAGTGAAAGATACTTGTGTAATAATAGGTCAAAGATCTCTGCTGCGAAATTGTCACAACAACACACACAGCCTGTGAGTAGCTGCAGCAGCTGAGGCTAGAAATGGGGCTGTTTGAACATTTTTTCCCCTTTTTGCAAAATAACTGCTAAGAAAATCTTTGTTCTGCTGGCATTTTAAATGCCTCCTGTGACAAATGAAAAAGCAGTAACATGACATATGTACTTGGACATTTATATTGATACAAAACTGCAGGAATTTAATCACAGTGAAGATGTATTTCCAATAACTTAACTGCCATAAAGTTCTATAATGTAGTATTTAGCACTTATAACAGTTAAGATTATTAGGTATCACAGGTTTAGAATTGGTTTCTATATACACAGTTTCTGCCAGAGAAGCTAAATTGTAGAATCTCAATTAAAATATGAAGAAAACAAGCGTAGACTTTAGTGGAATTAAAATCAGCTCAATATCAGGATAAAAAAGTATCTTAACTAGTACTGACAATGCATGGCTAAAGCCAACCATGTGGGCAATGCAGAAATTGATAGAAATGCTCCTTTGTTTGTGTTTATGCTAGTAAGTGGCCCTTGACTAAAATTTATTATTAGTAGTAGCATAATTGAATAAATTATTTGGACTTCCACTGAAAATAGTAATTTTAATTCTTCCATACTTTGCCTTTTCAACTTCTATGTCCAAAGTCTGAGTATCTTACTCAGAGGCATAAAGACCTGCAGTAGCCACAGAACCCTGTAATTCAGCAGGCACAGAAAACAGGCATTTATTGAATATAGCTATCTACAGCTTAGGAAAGTTAAGACAGCTGGGAAACCAGCAAGCACTAGCAGTTTCACAAAGCCTAACTTCCTTTTTAAAATCTGTTGAAGTTCTAATATGGAGATTTTTAATCATGCGAACACAATACCTTAAACTAACACGACATTCTTTAACACAAAAAAAAACCCAACAGAAAAATAACATCCATTCCATCACATTGGACCTGAATTAAAACACTTGGGAAAAAAACAGTTAAAACCAATCACTTATGTCTATTCAGAGTTCTGGGCGTTCACTTCCCTAACAACTCAACTTCACTATGGTACAAAACCTATGTGTGTGTTTAAGTAACTAACTACTGTAAAACCCAGCAAATGAAAACTAGGCCTTACATTATGGAGCAGAAAGGTGAAACTTGAATTCAGAGGTAGGTACAAGTTAAGTCTTTGTCTTTCATAAGAAGCTTTAAGATTTTAAGGAACTATTGCATGTTTGAGATTGGTTTATTTTTAAGCTGGCTGTAAGATATAAGCCTTTCTTAAGTTTCAAAAATTGCAGGCCAAAATATTTCACTATCATGTGCTGCTCTAGAAAAAAATAAGAGAACCAATTTTTGGTCAAATTGGAGATGAGAATATCTATCACACACCCCACCTCCATCAGCCAAGTGATCCCATTCAGTCTTCCTGAGCATGGAAGCAAAAACCCCTTAATTTTCTCATGTACTTAATTTTTCAGTAGTACACTAGATACTCATTATATTGACACTGTAATAAGAGCACTTACATCAGTACTTTATTATTTATGTTAATGTGTATTCTCAGAAATGTACATATCACTGTAGGGGAACATCTCATGTTAGTCTTTGTGCACTCACCCAACTCTAGGCATAGCATGAAGAAACATTAATGGATTGTGTCAAATCATTATTAAAGATTAAATGAGAATGCTTATTTTTTTATTCCAATTACCAGGATAATTTAAAACTGTTGAGGAATACTTCTTGCTTAGTCCTTAGACTTCTTGCAGAAGTCCTTCTTACAGTAGAAACCGTTTTGCTAAGTGCTCATTCAAAGTATTACTGTGCCAAATAAATAAAATCCTCGTTTGAAGGCTCCAAATTTGCTTTGGGACAAAGAATCACTTTGTACTAAACAAGCTTTCTGCTTTTAGAAGGTATTTAAATTTCATGGTAAGAGTATTTTTGTCACATTTGACACTAAAATGTAAAGCCACTCTGGTAGGCATTGCTTTTCACAGACGAAGTCTGCTCTTGTAGTTGAGCAAGAGATGACAGGCAGGCCAAGATAAGTTAGTCTCATTTTCTGTTTATCTGGAAGCAATTCCAGTTGAGATCAGTTGAAATAGCAGATCAATTTTTTGTATTTTTAAAGAATGAAGTATTGTAGTATCAGTATCCTTTACCAAGCAATACAAGCGCAGGTTACTTGTACACAACAGAAATGTGACTGCTATCAACTTTTGCTGCCAGTGAGTTTTTTGTTAGGACTACATCTGTAATCATGGCTGTGAGAGTTTCTAATGTCTTGTTTATGGTACCCCATCACCTCCTCCATCCCCACTTTCAATCAATTCATGTTTCTTCTTTTGTCTTATTGCCAAACATCGTGCAATGCCCAGAGCACCTCCTTTTAAAAACCGTACAAAGTTGTCTCCCACCAGAGGCCCTAAAGCAAAGAGGTTGGCTTCTTTAGTGCACTCGTAAGTGTATGGATCAATCTCTATAGGATTCCCCTTGCATGTGATAGGCTGATTAGAGTGATGACCTATGCTATGTCCTTGGTCCTTTAAAAAGAAAAGATTTGGGTGAGAACCTATGAGAACTAAAGCTACAGAAAACTTCAAAATTTTCTTCAGTCCAGAGGCACTCTGAAGAACACATTTCATTTCAGGCTTGAAGGAAAGTACATTGTGTTCAGGGAAACTAGTGTAAGCAGAATGTTGATTAGAGTCCATGGTATGAGACTGAGTACACATCATATGATAGACCTTATGGTATTCAGGGTAAAGCTTTTTAGGTAACTGTTTGAAAATTAGGCTTGTATCAGTAACTCTTCTACGAAACACATGGACTATGGGGATGTTGTTGTTATAGGCACACAGTACTGCATCAGCTGCTGTTAGTCCAGCACCCACAATCAACACAGGGTCTGCCTTCCCACGTAACTTTCCTTTGCTGATTGCAGCTCCGAAGTCAGACATGGAATGGAGGACAAAAGGAAAGTCTTCTCCTTCAACTTGGAGTCGGCCAGGAGAATCAAAGGTTCCAGTTGCAAGAGCCACATTCTCAGCAAAGAGGCAGAAGGGCACGTGAGAACCATCTGTTGCTCGCTGATAACCTCTGACTTCCCAGTTTCTCTTAATAAGTGATTTCTGTCCATCTTCCATTTCCAAATGCTGTGTTGAAATATCTTCATTTTGTTGACTTCTACCTTCATCATCCTTTTCTCGGTAAAGCCTGGACACTGATGTTATGTAAACATTGTCTCTGAAATTCTTTTGGAGGCCCATGACTTTAACATAGTGTTTATAATAACAAGCTATTTCCTCTGGCATTACTCGATCACTCTTTATATTTCTGAAACAAAATTAAATGGTTCCAGTTAATAAATAGACCTTATTGGTAATGTGAATATCAGATATGACATACTACATGACAGATCAAATTTAAGAGGACTGAATCTGTTCAGTGTAACTGACATCGAGTTCATCATCTTTAAAGGCAGTTGTTTTATTTGTTCTCTTGTTTCCTGATACACAAGACAAGCCAACTTTTTAAATATAGTTTTAAGTCTTTATACAATGTAAAGTGCTATGGTGATTGACAAATTAGGTGTAACAAAGCTCTGGAGTATCAAGTCAGCTCCAGATGGAAGTGCTTTACAAAGTTTAACATCACAACTATCAGCAATACAATATTGGCAAAGGTTGTACTCAGTGAGAATACACTTACTTATGATCTAATTAATTAAATGTCATAGTTAAGTGCTAATTTTGAAACTCTGGGTTCAATGTTACTGGAACCAAGTATTCATTATACTTTACAAAAGACCTCTCCCTTGGGTACAGTTAAGTTCATTAAGTATCAAATGAAGTAGTTCCATGTCACATGAATAAGCAAAGCAAACATGACAGTGTGTAAATGCAACCATGTAAACAGGATTGTGAGGTTCAAGTGTTCAACAAAAGATATTTTTGCACTGCAACCCTGCTATTACATCTGTGCTTTTCTCATGATTATTGCAGTCTCATTTATAAGAAAAATAGCTGACAGTGTAATTATTTGGAACAGCTGCATGAATTTTGCTGCTTCTTTAGAAGTAGGCTCTAGGAAGAAGGCAAAATAAACAGTACTGAACATCAAGACTGCCACAAAATTACACTTAAAATCATATTTACAAGTAATCAGGCTACTCATTTTCTTCGATTAACAAGATAATAGCATATGTACTTTTAAATGCTCAGGTGACTACTCTGAAAATCCTCGTGAGATATTTATTGGAAGAGGATAATGTGACAGTGTGACACCTCTTGCAAGGAAACTTAGGAAACTGTTCTACATGACCAGAAGTTTACACTATCATCAATCCTTTTAAATAAGGTTGTTTAATTGTACTATAACAGATCAGCATTTCTGATTTCAGCATTGTTGAAAACTATAATATATAGCTTCAGATACTAAGCATCTTATGGGATTTCAGTTAATAAGGAGGCAAGATTGCTGTGGTTATCTAAGCAAAGGATCAAGGAACAAAGCTACAGTTTCTTCACTTCAAGGGTTGTCCTGAAATGAGTAAGAGTCCGCCCTTAAAGACATGCTCAAGCAACTTTACTTCTTCTTTTCCCATACATGGTACAAAACCAATTTCCTTTAATTTTGCTAGAACAAAGTCAAAAAATTAAAATTTTAGAAAAAGCTCATGTAGAATGCTCCTAGGTTCATCTGCTCACACAGACCTTTATGAACTGAAGTAAAATCAGTGAGCTTGCACAAAAGTAACTTTTCTTCTCAAGTTTTTTCAAGAAACTTACTGCTACAAATTAACAGTGAAATACTGAATTAGTCTCTAAAAATTAAAATTCATAGATTTAAGATGCTGCAGCTTTGCCTGTAAAAGCTAATACTGAAATATATAAATTCCTGAATTACAAGAAAGCTGGTGCGCACAGCAACTTCAGCTGCATCTGTGTTGAAAGAGGAACTTGCAATACTTTGGTGGATTTGAAATTCCTTCCTCCATCTTCCCTCACCTCTGATCAGAACTGCTTTCAGTAAGTGCCTCTTTGTGAAATGCTGCTGGAACACACCGCTGCCTGTACGTTTGCTTGTGGTGCACTCATGAGCAATTATTCTGCCTGACCATTGTCCAGTTTTTTTCCATCAGAGTACACAGAGCAGAAGAATTCCCAGTGCCATCATGCAATTTAATAAACAAAACAAGAAGCCCTCCTGTGAACAGTGAAGTTTAAATATTTTCCAGTTATCTGGATTTTTATAGCCACTAGGATTCCCAAACAGATTTTGCAGTGTCTTTACCTGCGTTTGCTAGCTGCCCACTCCTTAAAGCTGAGACCAGGCAATTCCATCCAGTCTCCAAAACTGATGGTGAGCATAGAGCCTTCCATGGACTATGGAGAAAACATGAAGATGCATGACCAGACACATTTCAAATTTATATAAAAACCAGTGAAGCTCTTCTCACTGTGCTCATTTAGAGCAACAAAATACCAGAACATGACATAAGACCAGGACATCACATGAAGAACTGATGAATTATTTTTGTGTTACACTTAGATAATAAGCAACCATATGAGCTCATAAAGAAGAAGGTGAAGAGAGAGCATGTGAAAGGGAAAATAAAGGCAAGTTACTTAAAATACAACAGAGGAAGAAAAACATGTGAAAGCAGCATCATATAAAGACATCAGGACTTAAGATTTTGTATAAAAGCACCTGGAAACAATGCAGACAAGGAAAAAAAGTTACAGAAAATACTCTTCATTAAAATTCATTAAATTTAACAAAAAAACCTGGTAATATAAAACAGCAGTCATGGTCACAAACATCCAAATAAAGGGCAATTTCTTCCTTCCTTTTTCATATCCCCCACTTACTTGGGCTTTGGTAAATGAGTAGTTGAAACTGCAACTGGCATTACCATCTAAAACAGCCCTAGGCAGTAAGAAAAATCCCAAAACACAGGGTTATCAATTTACCCTCGGACTGAGATGAAATTTTTACTCACATGCCAAGCCCCACCAGGTGGTCCTTTACCAAGCACTATGTGGGGAATATAATTATGTTGTTCTAACTTCCAGTGCAGAACAGGTGGGTAGTCATAGCCAAAGTCAGCATCAGGGTGAAGCAACGTATCGAAAAGCACTGCAACTGGGTTTGAGGAGCGTCCTTCAAGGCCTTCTGACAGGTACTCCAGGTCCTGAAGGATGACAAATTTTGAAAAATGTTCATGCAGCTTTTTATGTTCATCGTGCTATTCTGATGTACAGATGTTGAATTGCAACAGAAAACACAATTAATTCAAGCTGCACATTAGGTAAAGGTATTAAATATAGAGATTCAATCAAAACACTTTTCAGAAGTACCTGCTATGATTCAGTTCTTTGTAACTCTGAATAATACACCTCACTCATTTAAAAATTACATGTTAATACCAGTAGCTCTGGGGCAAGCCATTATTTGAAATTCATTGTAGAACAAGAAGTACGTGGACAAATAGTCAGAGATCAGAGCAACTTAGTAGCATCTATATTTATAGACAGAAGACTGCTTTTAACAAGAGACTGCTAATATTTCTAGGAGCTCCATTTTGATAAAGCAAAATTGGAATCTAAAAACATTAAGCTTTAAACGTCAAGCAGAAAAGGCTCTTTTGACATCTCTTAGCTAGTTCCAACACTAACTGTATTATATTTTGAAATAATGGAGATATTATAAGCATTATTCTGAAAAATTACAACTAGGATTATTTTACACAGCAGTTAATGTTGAGAAAAATTTCTAGAACTTTGTACAATGTTCACATTCCAGCATCTGTTAACCAGTCTTGTTCTAAAAATTGCAGTAATTGCAAAAATTATGCAATAGCAAATATTTGAAGAGAAAACAGAGATTTGAAGAAAAAATTGGACATAAGACCAATTTTTGCTGACAAAGACAGTACAGCTTAGCTTCCTAATTACACAAAATATCAGAGGGTCAGGGGAGGATGAAGTACATGAAACATCTGTTGCCAAAACTTAGTCAGCTTACTCTCCTGCAAAAGAAAAAGACCTTGAGACCTAGGGTAAACATTACATGCAAATAGCACAGCACTGAAACAAAAACACCCTGCAAAATCCAAAGCCAAACAAACCCCTACTTACCCCCTACAAACATAAATCCATGGTTTGTATTTCAAATAAATTAGTCACAAAGGCAATACAGTGATAGCATTGTCAGTAATTCATTAGGAGTACTGTGCAGTGAGTGGAAAACAGTGTTAACACAGCAAAGAAACAGACAAGTGAAAAGAAAAATGCTGGAGAAGATTTAACCAATCAAATCAGACAGGAAAATTGGATGTATATAAGGGTAACAACTACAGCACAAGAGCAACTGTCAATACAACACAAAGACTGAAGGATGCATGCTGTTCCAAAAAAAAAAATGTGTTGTGTTTATAAAAAATGTATGTCCCCAACATAACTAAAAATCAAATCTTAGTAAGAATTGTAGTATTTACGAATATTTTAACTTGAACTATGTGTACTTTAAGTATGTTAGCAGCATGTGTTCCTTGGTGATAGTGCCCAACATCCAGGACATGACAAGTGGAATTCCTGCATCAGCCACTGACCAAGTCATGCTTTAGACACTCCTGGTAAGTAGTAAGAACACAACAAAGAGCAGACTGTAAAACTAATGAACACCACAAACTAAAACCCTTCAAGAACCACAAAAAATACTACCCGCCCCATGTTTGGATCTAATGGTCATGAGTGAATTCTGTTCAAATCAACAGAATAACAAAATAACTTATTGATGCATTAATGCTTGCAGTAGGAAAAGAGCTAGACAAGATGGCAACCAAAGCTTACCTGATCAACAATGGAAAGATGTCGAGCTTCTTCTAATTTTGTATGTAGAATGGGGTTTGGGTGTATAGCTTCAGGAGACAAATATGGCCTGTATCCAGAGAGTAGGTAAGAAAGGCAAATTCCTGAAGGTCCATTTCCTATTAAAGAAAAAAACTGCTGCTTTAGTAAAAGTGTTTATAATCTACAATTTGTTAATCACTAAATATACAGCAACAAAATAATACTGAAGCAGTGTAATGCCAGACTGTCTTGATTTAAAGCAGCTTATAAACTTTGCAGTAAAACAGAGCTTTTTATCAGACCATCCTCCAAATAAACAAAGCAAATTTTTTTTCAGGCAAAAATAAACAAATTTATGACTTTTACACCAGGAAGCTAAATGCATATAAAGAAGTTCCCTAATTTAGTATGTCAAATTCACTATTCTTGTGTAAAAATGGCCTGACAGATAATGGTCTGCCTGTCAGTCATGGTGATATCTGAATATTATTGCCAGCTTATAACTTTGCATTCCCATAGGCATTGTACAACACAGAGCAGAAAGACAATCTGGAGTACATGATCTTCAGGTCTGTCTGTAAAATAAAAGGAAGAAAGAGACAAGCAGAAGGCTTAAGACTGAAAGTCAGATGAGAAGTTACAGGCACAGCAAAACAGCAACATAAAAGCTAAGTGAACACAGACCTCCTGTAGGTAAGTGGTAAAGTACAAGAAACTCATGTAAGACCACTTTCATTGTTCAACAAGAGTATCAAGTCAAACATTATTTTAGGTTTTGTAGCATTTTCAATTTGTATATGTGCATTGCTGCAACTTTAATAGACACTTATTTTTAAGATGCTTTTAAAGGTATGAGATAGATGAGACCAAACCATCACCATACGGTAAACATTGCTATTTACTTGACTAGTATTAAACAAAGTAGGGGACCATATTTATCACATGCAAATACAGAAGTAATATTCATGTTGCAAAATTAGATATCAAAAGCTGAATCAGAAAAGTATGTGCTATGATACAGAATTTAAATATGCAGCTATGTATTGTTATTTCTACAGCTCCTCCTCCTCATTAACTGAATGAAAAGCACAGTGTTCTCCTAATGAGGCACTTGTAAGTACTTCGTCTTTGTTTGCACACATGGTATTTAGAACACACTACACAAATTCTAGGCTTAAGTTACCAATTTATTCATACTTTTATACAGCAGGCATTGTTGGATGTTTGCTCCTACTTCTAACCATTCCAGCTCTTGATATCAAGAATTCACAAATCATTTACTTTTCCCCATCACCTCTGCACACACAATTTTCATCGCGTTAACAATCCTCCTTCTCCAATGCCTGTCTCTTCTCCTTCTGATTCCTCAGTCCCCTAAATCCCCTATTACTTCACTAAGATCCTGTTTATTCCCAGTCTCTTCACACATTGGATCTCTTTTTCCTCTTCCATCAGGCTATACTCATCTGGTTCCCAGTGGCAGAATATCCCATACTTTATTACAATGCTGTACATATAGACTGGTCACAGCCATAGGCTACAAGAAAATCATCTAAAGACAGTGAAAAAGTTCTTCCTAACTCTCACACTGTTCTGCCCGCCCACAAACTGATCAACACAAGATAGCTGGATATGCGTCAGTCCAGGAATTTAAAGCTCAAAGAAGCTGCAAGCCCATCCTGTCACCCATTTGCCATGAGATGGATGTGAGAGAACTGTAGCAATACAGAGAAACTATTTATAACAAAAGCAAATGAAATTATGAAAACACTTTAATTATACCAATAGTGCACAAGCATTCCCACGGCTGAGTAAATTCTTGAATGTTTTTAGAATTATAACTTGAACACAGTAAATAATTTCCTATCTTTTTACAAGTGCACAGCTAACTTTTTTTTCCTGCTGGGGTATAAACAAAGCTAGTCCACAACAGGAAGGGAAAAATGTGTGCCATGGCCAAGGATGCTAAAGATCATTCCTACTCGAAAAGGCTAAAGAACTAAATGGGTAACCAATGTTGCCCAAAGGCTGGCAAGGGCCAAGGAGATTACTGAGGATGGGATTATGTTAAAGTGAATTACTGTCACTGAGCTCCCTGAACTTTTCTGGGACCATCCAGAGAGCTGATCCAAACCCAGTTCCTATTCTTTAACCAGACTAAGGCCAAGAGAAAGGAATTCCATTGAGGATATGCTGTCAAGAACACACAAGATGAAGGTTCAGCTGCAAGGTCTGCAATTAAGACTTGCTATGATTTTCTCAGAAAATTCTTGGGAAAAAGAGAAAAAAATCTTTTTGGAATGAGAAATTAATACCTGAGGGGTTTGTTCTTTATTTACACAGTGCCTCCAATAACAGCTCTGACTGCAATTAAGAGATATTACTATTATACAAACTTTAGTTGTACAATCAATATAATTGAAAACCCCATGGCCTTGTTCATTTAAGAAGCAGTTAGAACTTCCTTTGAATATCAGCAAAATCTTCTCCTGATCAACAGCAAACTACAGTACAACTACCTTCACATTATGTGTCTAAATTTAAAGCAAATATTCAACTTCTAGTATCACAACAGCCTTGCTATTTGGATGAGAAGTGACACTGTTTACACAGTAATGATCAAAATTAGTGCAGAAGATGAAAATGTTTAGCACAGAACATGCTCTAAACTTGGGAGTTTCAGCATGAAATTGTTCAACCCCTATGGAATGTAACAGTTTCTTACCCACACAGGTACTGCACAGAAGTTATTAAACAAGTAGACGACAGTGTGTTTATATATGTGGGGGATGACAACTATTTTCATACTCTTCTACTACATTATCAAATCACTTTAGATCCCCGCAAAGGCTCTTCAGTGATAATAGGCTGCCAGTGGAGAAGATCAGCTTACAATGTGTCTCAAATATATCTGTGAAAAAGCATTTGAATGATGGAGAAGTGGTCAAGGCAGCTGTGTTTGGTGTCAGCACCTAGAAAGGTGTTCTAGACAAAGTAAGTATTGAGCACAGGTATTTGCATAATGCATACTTGGAAAACTAAACAGTGGAAACTGAGTCATTAACCATATGGCAAACCTATACTGAGGCTGACAAAATGCCAGGAAACCGTTCTCTTCAACTGTGATGCAGAACTCATCAAATGATTCACGTCTGTCACATACACGTAAGTCTGTTACGTGAGCACTATTTCACACTATCATAAAGAGAGCTTTGAGAACAGGCACTGTACAAACACCAGTCTTTCAAAGTTGTGGAGACTTACTGTGAACACAATTATGTTGCAACATCAGTCTCCAAAATCTCTGCGTGTTTGCAGGTACTTGCTCCAGTCCCAACAGCTCTGGACTAGATTATTGAAAACCTTCTTTACTTCAGATCTTTTCTTTATCCCCTCATGAAGTCATGGTGATAATGAGCTGGTGACCAGCTGTTGTTGAAAAACCTTGGCCCAATACACATCATGCTGGCATTCTCAATTAAGTTGTGTACCTATGGAGCCTCCTCCTGTTATCCTGTCATTCAGCAACATTTTACAAATACAAGCCTTTAGGTGTTCAATCAAGACTATAATTTATTGTTTACCTGAATTGACTTGGATTCATGTTGGAAAAGATGGGAGAATATTTAGACATTAGAGATGGATGCAACAGAGAAAAAGGCAATTAAGGAGAGGTTAGTACCTAACCAACATACAGCATATGCTTTACATTATGCTTTTCAGCCTCCCACATGACCCCACAGATTTCTACTGGTGTACCATCAACAACCTCCATGCATCCTGAAACAGACACATCACATTAATCAAACCCCATGTCGTCAACACTAGAATCAATACAGTTCTTCCGTTAATATTCCTGTATCTGCTGCCAAATAAGGCAGCTCATTTTCTCAAAGCATAATCTGAATTCAAATATACTTCAACAAGTCCCTTGGTATAATTTTATGCTACTGTTGTTAATTATAACAACGGTATTACTCTAACAAACATCTTTACTGCAAGGGTCCTAAGCGTTAGTTATTTAATGATAAATTATTTCATGCATTAGGTCTATTAGGTCTATAAAGACAATGGTAGTTGTCGTGGATCGACACTAACAATCAGGCATGGATGCAGGTT
This sequence comes from Oreocharis arfaki, assembly GCA_013398015.1. NCBI lineage: Eukaryota > Metazoa > Chordata > Aves > Passeriformes > Paramythiidae > Oreocharis > Oreocharis arfaki. Next base: position 152,196 of record VZRR01006733.1, on the reverse strand, counting down.
TCATACACACGTCAAGGTCTCGGGCCAATGGGCAAAAGCTTGGCCCCTCGTTTATTTTCACACTTATATACATATGCACAGACAATCAACAATTGGATGAAGAGGTTAAGCCTCTCCAAATTGATAGGATATAAATTCAGTTCATCATCTTCCTCCGCCTCTGGAGAAGGAATGCAAAACAATTCTAAAAGTACAGCTTAGAAAAGATTCGTTACAAAAACATGGGCATTGTTTATCTTACAACTTATGAGAAAGTCTTTCACTGCTAACGCGAACAAGGCATGCAGTGAAAAACCAGGGCAACAGGTAGTGACAGTGAATCTTGTAAAAAGTGAAAAAACTCACCTATTATTACTACAGGCAGAGTAAGAAGGGAGTCCCCAGGCAGAACAGTTTCTTCAATTAAAGGCATTCTTTTAATCTTCCTCCCAAGGCTGTCACCAAAGTACTGAACAAAGGAATTCAAAAGCTGTCCTTCGGTTTCAGTGCCGCTGTAAGTTCTAATTAAGAAGGACAGATGGGAGAAAACTAAAATGAAACAGTGAACTGTTGTCAGAACAGTCTCTTCAAAAACAGTTGCTTTTGATGTTTTACTTCAAGAGCTACAAAACTGGCAAAATCAAGACCAAAACATATCTGTTTTATCCAATCTACACAATTTTACTCTTCAGCACAGCTTTTCTAACAGAAGATTTTTAAAAGTCCACTTTCTCCTAGCAAGTTTACAGAAGGATAACAAAAAGGCACAGATGGTTCTGCAGACATGCCGATTTGTAATCTCAGTTTATACAAAGCCGAAGTATAACCACAAGCATTATTTTGATCCCACACACAGTAGAACTCATTCCTCATTATCCTTATCAAACGAGGAGATACACACTGCCTAGCCAATTAACAACATTAAGGCCAGACAAAGCCTAAAGGAGCAGCTAAGGTACAACAGCAGCGTTTATATCCCTTCCTGCTGGCTGAGCAGCACACAGGACTTCACCTCAACAAATTCCCATTTAGAGACAAGCGAGGCCGGTTAAAGTTGGCAGTGGTGCGAGGATGGATCCTTGCGAAGTGATCCCTCTAAGCCCTAGACATAACCCATCCTACCACTGCTAAAGGTTTTTACAGAAGGAATTGCCATGCAGTCAGGTCAGCTCCTGCACAGCAGACTGCTTTCACAACGAGCCATTTTCCTAAGATTTCTCAGTTCTTTCTCTGCAAAGTCTACTTAAGTTTCTCTTGTAACTCTTCACCATCTAGATGTGCTTCTAGAATACAAAGACTTGTCTTATAATGTTTTCTGTTTAATTATTTAGGAGCCCTTTCTGAAACTTTTCCAGGTCATTGAAGAAGCACACACTATCAGTTTAGCTAGAGAGACAGAGTCAACTTCAAAATAATCTGTTACTGCAGTTATTTTGTCAAGTCTTTTGTAAACTAAAGACAACCAATTTTTAATTAAAAATACCCCTATCAACAGTTCTAAAACTTTTTCTCTTTACAAATATGGTTAATTATTAACAATAAATAGAAGTACTCATCTATGTCCTAAGAATTTGCATATCTTAAAACTATTCTGGTCTCTCAGCAATTATTTTCTAGACAGGACCAAAACCGTAAGACACTGATCCAATTCCCAGGGCCTTCAAGAAGCCATGCACACTACGTACTGCCTCAACTCCCACAGCACCCAAGATTCTATTTCAAAAGCCTTTCCTCAATGGGGAAGTCTGAAGTAAACTGGAGGTAGAGATGTGCAATAACAACAGCATTAGCAAACTCTGTAACACATCTCTCTGATGGCATTGTTAGAAAAGGTGGGGAGCTATTCTGAGGTTGCATTTATTTTGGAGAGTACTTGGTATCACTATTCCCTGCAGTACAACAACAACAACAACAAAAGCAAATAACGTGCTTGCTGTTTGATTACAGCTGCCTGTTAGCTCTTGCAGACACCTAACATACAAACAGTATGAGTTAGATGAAGATGATGAGTCAGAGAGGGAATATCTATTTATCATACTAATTCTTTCACCTCTGCTTTTTGAAAGGAACAGGTAGACTGTTTTATTTTCCAGCATTTGCACAAAGTTGACTAAGGCAATACCACCTTATGTTTTGTAAAAGACAGGCTTAAAGGGAGCATGCATGCTTTAGCGTGGTTTCATTATACTTGCTGGGCTAGAGGCAACATAAAACCGAAAGAAACATTTCCAAACTTCTTCTAAGGGATATATGCACAATGCTGTAGGCTACAAAAGAATCTTTTAACAATAAAAACGTTGCTTCTGTGTAGCTTAGTGTATCACAAACTACCAAACCGGTGATTTTGCACAGGAACATCTGCATACAATGTGCGGTGGAACACCTGCACACAATGTGTGGTGGAACATCTACACACAAAGTGCAGTGCATACAAAGGACTGCTGTCAGGAACATGTTCTTCCTTTGCAAGAACATCATACCAGAACCCAGCAAGACCTGAATTAGGGGCCATCACCTTCATAACCCCTGAACAACACTGAAAGCCATCAAGTACCAGAAGTTTTTATCTTGATAAAACTCACAGTAGACAGCTTTGCAGTGGTGGGGATTCGGCACAATTACCTACGGCTCTAGTCCTGCAGACGTGCAAGTGGGCACAAGATGAGTCAGTCCCAACACTAGTGCTTAATTTATCTTATACTGGTCACACCAAATAATTACATTTTGGAGAATTACATTTTGTCAAACGCCCAGATTCTAAACATGTGCNGGCTCCCGCTCCTCCTCCTGCCGCCGCCACAGTGGGGCCCGCGCCGCGCGGTCCCTCCTCCCCGCTCACATGCGGCACCGGGTCACACGCGGTAGGAGGAGCCGCCGCCACACCGGGGGGGAGGAGGGACGAGCGGGGTGAGCAGCGAGGAGGAGAAGGAGAGGAGCCGAGAGTGCCGCTTCCTCCTGCCGGCGCTGCCGCGGCCNACTTCTTCTAAGGGATATATGCACAATGCTGTAGGCTACAAAAGAATCTTTTAACAATAAAAACGTTGCTTCTGTGTAGCTTAGTGTATCACAAACTACCAAACCGGTGATTTTGCACAGGAACATCTGCATACAATGTGCGGTGGAACACCTGCACACAATGTGTGGTGGAACATCTACACACAAAGTGCAGTGCATACAAAGGACTGCTGTCAGGAACATGTTCTTCCTTTGCAAGAACATCATACCAGAACCCAGCAAGACCTGAATTAGGGGCCATCACCTTCATAACCCCTGAACAACACTGAAAGCCATCAAGTACCAGAAGTTTTTATCTTGATAAAACTCACAGTAGACAGCTTCGCAGTGGTGGGGATTTGGCACAATTACCTATGGCTCTAGTCCTGCAGACGTGCAAGTGGGCACAAGATGAGTCAGTCCCAACACTAGTGCTTAATTTATCTTATACTGGTCACACCAAATAATTACATTTTGGAGAATTACATTTTGTCAAACGCCCAGATTCTAAACATGTGCAAATGTGTGCATCCATGGTTTTGGTTTTTTTTTTTTTAATGTAAAAAACCCATTCAGAGAAAAAAACACAACATACACGTAACAGTTTTCCTCCCATTTGAAAAAGATAATAATAATAATAATAATAATAATAATAATAATAATAATAATAATAATAATTTGATAATAACTCTTAATTTGTTTCAGGTTATTAAAACAAAC